>PVJI01020492.1:0-28760 GCA_004026765.1 Micronycteris hirsuta | reverse complement strand
TCCTAATTTTTTTGTTCATACTCATCTAAGAATGTCACATGTATTTTTTATAGATAACTACAAATTATTCTACAGGTGATAATTAAATAAGTATGTGTTTGAGCCGCTGTAATGGGTGCTGTGGAGTTTGAGCCTTTGCTAATGAAAAGCTTACAGTCTTATTGGGTAGGTGATTATAATAGGACCCTTGGCTGGAAATGACAGAAACCTCCTTAACTAGTTCATGCACTAGGGGAGGTTTATTGTATGGTATAGGATGTTGCATGGAATCCAAGGGCAGGGATGCCACGGGGCCTTAGGAATGGCCTGTAGTTGGGGACCAGGCACCATAAGGGACCCAGGAGTTCTGGCTCAGTCTCTTACCTCTGCTGTTCTTCCTCTTTGTCTCTGATTCTTTCTTGTCATCCTGCAGACTAGTTTTTTTGTTTTTGTTTGTTTTTTTTTTTTTTTTTGGTTTCTTAGTCTGTATAGCAGACAGTGGTAACAGAAAAGCTCCTGAGAGTGTAGCTCCTGCAATCAAGAGAGCAGCAAGTTGGAAACAGAATTTTACTCTCAATCCTGTATTCCCAGTGAAGGGCCTAATTTATCCAGCTCTGTCAGCTCATTCCTCGACCAATCATGTGTATACAGGAGCAAGGTCACATTAACTATATGAAGTTGGGAAGAAGGGGCAATTTCTAGAAAAGGGGGTGTTAGGTGCAAAGCCCAAGAAGTATTTACAAAAGTATTGAGACACAATACAAGGAGGATGATAGTAAGTGAGATGATTTATAAATTGACAGAAAGTAAACTACTGATAATCCGTGGGTCAAGAGATCAGTGTGTGAACAAATAGAGTGTGTATTGCTTGAGTATTGAGTAGTTCTGAGAGATCATTAACATAGGTAGCAAAAATATGTCGTATTTAAAGATACCGTCAGGCATACAGAAGGTGCAGTGTCGCCATACCATAAAATGAATGAATTACTGGTACATGTTATAACATGGATGAATCTTGAAAACATGCTACGTGAAAGAAGCCAGACACAAAAAGCCACATATTGTGTGATTCCATTTATATGAAATGTCCAGAATAGGCAAATCCACAGAGACAGAAGGTAGACTGTTGGTTGTCAGGGGCTGTGGGCGTGACTGCTAATGGTACAGGATTTCTTTTTGAGGTGATGAAAATATTCTTGAACTGGATAGTGGTAGCAATTGTACAACTTGGTGAACATACTAAAAACCACTGGATTGTACACTTTGAATGGGTGAATTTTATGGTATGTGACATATCTTAACTTTTTAAAAATGCTATTCATTTATGATAAGCTGTGGATACGTTTGTACTTTTTTTTTGGATTCATGATATTCACGGGTAAGGACAGATTCTTATGTTTGCAGCTTTGTTAGAGTTGAGTGAAAGATTAGAAATTAGGAGAGTGATGCTACATTATGTCAGTTTAAAATTATTTTTGAGCCCTGGCTGGTGTAGCTCAGTGGATTGAGCGCGGGCTGCAAACCAAAGGGTCGCCAGTTCAATTCCCAGTCAGGGCACATGCCTGGGTTGCAGGCCAGGTCCCCAGTGGGGGCCACATGAGAGGCAAACACACACTGATGTTTCTCTCCCTCTTTCTCCCTCCCTTCCCTTCTGTCTAAAAAATAAAAATCTTTTTTAAAAAAATAAAATTATTTTTGAGAGAATTTGAACTGCTGAATATGTTTATTTAGCATAAGACTAATTATAGCAGACTATAATTTAAATACGTTTGGTTGGATGTACCTCTGTGATTGACAGTGAAGTTTCCAGTGGGTTGAGGATGGCTCTGCAAAGACACTAATTGTTGAGACTGATACAGCCCATCTTCAACATATGCACATCTCTGTGTACGTTATTTACCTACCTCTGCCCGTCTTGGACTATCTAATGGACCACAGAAACTGCCTTTCTTCCCCATCCTCTTCCTAATCTGTTGCTTGGGAGCCCCTTAAATCTACAAAAAGGGAAGGAAACAGTCTTACATGTCATCTTTTTCTGGAGTTGATCTGGTAGGGCTGGATCTAAAATGAATTCTCTAGAACTTCAGTTACATTTTCTAACACCACCCCCCCACTACTATTTTCTAAGCCCCCTGTCTATATTCTGGTCTAACTTTTCATGCATCACCTCAGACTCTTCTCAAATACTTTAATGAAATATTCAGGAAACTGATTATGGATATTTCTCTTAAATACGGTATAGCAGAATCTTCAGAACCTGAAGTGTCGTTAAAAGAGGGCTCCCATCTTGTCTCCCTGCCCGTTTTAATGTCTTTGGATGATTCTTGTCCCCACAGAGATACGATGTGGTTAGGTTCTATGGTGTTGCTAATATGGTAATATACTTCCGGCACATTATATCTTAGGTTTGCTTTGTGAACTCATCTGTGGCCATAACCATCATAAGTAATAGTTTTCTTCCTTCTGGAAACATGCTCATTTCCCAATAATAGTAATTTTAAGGAGGAACTTTTAAAACATAAGCTATATGTGCATTTTAAAATACCTGTATTCTAAAGACTTGTCTTGAGAAAACAGACCTCTGAAAAAGACTTCTAAAAAGCTGGCAGAGCAAGTAATTGAAGATCTAACACAGACAGGAAGACACCAAACCTAGACAAACCAGCTTCAAAAACAACATGAAAACCAGAGAGAAAATAGAGCTTGGGTATAATTAATGTGTCACAACATGAGAAGGGAAAAGGGAGCCTGTGGGAAACAGGAGCCCACCCACCCAGGCCTCACTCGCTCCTTGCTGACTCAAGCAAATAGAAGCAGATGGTTAGTGGTATTTGAAAAGCCTAGGTAGTTAGTGACTGTAGAAGGGAATGTGCTGAAATTTAAAAAAAAGAACTGAAAATATTGATGGTGGCAATCAGGGCAGGAAGGGAGGCCTCAGTGCAAAGAGATAGGTGAAGATTCAAGAAAAGCAGGAGTTCCTAGTTACAAGTCTCAGATAAAGTAGATTACAGAGCTGAAGCTGTTGGGAGTTTTCAGGGTTTATCATTTGAAATGTAAAAGAGAACATTAAAAAACAGTAGTGCCAAGCACATCAGAGATAATACCTTATTTTGCCATGTGTAATGCATTCTTTTTTGCCCAAATTTTTGAGGAAAAAATAAGGATGCACCTTATGCATGAGTAGTACTTATTCCATACCTATATAAATGTTTTTAATTCTTTTATTTATATTTATTGTTAAAAGTGTAACTCTAAAAGCAGTAATGATACCCATATGCAAAATCATACCCTGGCATACAATAATCAGTTTTGTTTCTAAATATAAATAAATAAACAACTGAATTAAAAAATTAGAACAAAAGATTTTTCTCCTGAAAGTCTGGGCCAAAAATGTGAGTGTGCAGTGTACACAGGAGTGCATTATACATGGCAAAATACGGTATGTGTTGGTGGACTAGTTAATGTATGAATGATTATCTGAACAATAGAAAAATAAAATATACAGAAAAGTGAAATTCAACAGGCTAATAATAATTCAATAAAACTGATGTACCTGGAAAACAGATTGAGGGTATACAGTTTGGAAAAGTAAGACCACCAGAAGTAAACAAGATTGGAATGTATAACTCATAAGTAATTGGGGAAAATAGTAGAAAACTTTTCTGAACTGAAAGACCACCTCAGTATGGTTATTGAGGGCATGCAGAGTTCTACATGGGAGCTGTTTTTGAAGAAGAAAAAAATCCCTTCCCTTTTCAGGCACCTATTAGTTAAATTTTTAAACTTAAAACCAACATAAATGATTTCCATTAGGAAAGAGATCTTAAAATATAATAGTAAAACAATTTGGATCCTTGAACTTTGAAGAGTTAAAAAATCCACAAACAGCCAGAAGAAAGCATTAGGTTTCTGGATAACAGACCATGAAATTTCCTACAGGTGGAGACATTTTGAGAACACCTACAAAAAGTAATGGAACTTCAAAAGAATCTTATCAGAGGTAATTTAACTGTTATATAATAAAGAAATAAAAATTAACTGAGTCTTTAGACTAGCACTGTCCAATGGAACTTTCTGCAGTGATACATTCCACATCTGCTCTGTGTTACAGTAGCCACTGGTCGCATGTGTCTGTTGAGCTCTTGAAATGTGGCTGGTGGGACAAAGAAACTGTTTGTAAGTTTAAATAGGCAGAGATGGCTAGTGGCTAGTGCACTGGACAGTACAGCTGTAGACCACGGTACATGTTGTAAGGTGTCCACATGGAATTCCATGAGATATGTCAGCTTTCACCAGGGTAGAATAAAGTGAGAAGGAAGCTAGTAAGTAAACAAGTAAGAACAACCTAACAATGAAAATTCTGTGTCATTCCAGAATTTATAACTTCTCTGTTCATATGACAAAAATAATGAAAATAATCATTAAATTAAGTTGGCATAGAGCTGCAGTATAAGTAGTAATACGTTGAGGTTGGTGAGAGAGAAATAGCCATTCTGTCATGCCTAACTGAGGTAATCCTGTGGTGGTACCTAAAGTTGGGAAGCAGAACAGCCTGATAGGAACTTGGCAGTCAACTCTTGTGAGCTGTCTTTTATTAATATGTTGACTGACAAGGTCCAATTCTTGGAGAGCCTGGGGGGACAAAGTTCTAGGGAAATTTAGGTCAGAGTCCCCTTTTAAGGTATTGAATAAATGAGTAAGCTGATGGGTGGTAATTCGTAGGCTAGGTCTAATCCAGTTAATAACACCCAATAGTTGCTGGAGTGTTATAGTTATTAAGGGTTAGGCGTTCTGGTGGATTAATTTGGAGTGTGTGAGGCTAAACTGTCTGGTGAAAAAGAACATGCCCCGGGTATTTCCAAGGTTCGGATTGTTGGACCTTTTGAGGGGCTATAATTAAGACTGCATTAGATATGGCATTTTTTTAAAAAGCGTAACTGTTAGTATCTCAGAAGATGGGGCAGCAATCAGGATATCGTCCATATAATGATATATTATGGAGTTAGGGAACTTTTCCAGGGCTGGAGTGAGGACGTGCCTCTTTTCTTCAGAGTCCAGCTGGGATGGAGCACTCATTCAAGCCCTGACTGTTAGTTACTCCTTAGCTGAGGGTGATTTCCCTGAATGCCAGCAAGTGGAGGGAGGAGAAAGGACAAAACCAAATGAAAAATGGCCGCAAAGAAGGCAGCCTTGGAAGAAATCCCACTCCCCTTATCTTAGACACACCAGCGGCATGACTAAGTAGCTCTTGGTGCCGCTGTCCCTTACATGGGATAAAAGGTGCCGAATCCCACCTGTCTAGGTGTGCCTGTCTACGGCAATGGCTCGTAGTCTCTGTCCCTGTTTGGGCGCCAGATGTGGGGAACTCTGGCCTGCGGAGCTCTCCCGGCCGCTGCAGATGAGAATAAGGAGTCGTCCCGGACAAAATCTGTTGCTCCAGTGGGAGAGGGGGTGGCGATTCCCTCTAGTGGAGAATGCCCTGAGCCCTTCTCCGACATGGCTTTTGTTAGGGTTGGGAAGTGCAGGGGATGATACAGCATATGTGCATAGCTTATCAATCAATGTCCAAAAGGCTGTAGTCATAAAAAACTGACACTATCTGTAGATAATAATTGAAGAAACACAGAAATCTTTTCAGGTTGGGGTCTGTGAGACATGCTGATGCCAGATGGTTGTAAAGGCGTATATCATGAAGTAGGGAGTTTCACTCCTTATGCCTTGAACTCAGACATCTGGTTTATACTGATAAGGCTTATGGCTAGGCAGAGCAAGCTTCAAAGGATAAAATGTACATTCAGGCCTGATTCCCACGGGAATCCTCAGTGTTAGAGTCAGGTCATGTCTGCCACCTGCATTTACCTAATTTTCCAGAGAGACTTACTAGCCCCTTTCAGAGCCAGCTCTTGCAGGGCTATAGTCTCTGAAACCACAGAGTGGTCCCCAACAAAATTATGCTAATGTTTTCAAATTAGAAAAATCAATTAAAAAAAAGCAAATTACAGAGACTAGAAATTGTACATTTACTAGTGTTACCTTTCTGGAGGGGTGTGGTATTTGGGAGGAATAAAGGATATCTGCTTTTTACTCTTTATACTTCAGTGCATGTTTATATATCAATTTGTGATTCTTAAAATAAAAATATATATAATGGATATAATATATAATAAATATGTAATCAAATATAGTAGAAAACAAAAAAATGAATGAGGAAAATAAAATTTAAAAGTCCTTTGAAAAAGGAAGAAAATAGGCAGTTTAGATAGGTTATCTTTTTTTCCTTTTCTTTCCTCTAATTTTCCTTATTAGAGGTTCTTTTTTCTTTTAATTACTTTATTTTTGTTCAATTACAGTTGTCTGCATCTTTTCCCCTCCCCCACCCTCTCCAATCCCACCTTCCTCCCCTGCCTCCACCCTCCCCCTTGGTTCTGTCCATGTGTCCTCCATAGTAGTTCCTGAAAACCCTTCTCTCCATAGTCCCCTTCCCCCTCCCCTCTGGCTATTATTAGATTGTTCTTAATTTCAATGTCTCTGGTTATGTTTTTCTTGCTTTCTTCTTTTGTTGATTATGTTCTAGTTAAAAGTGAGATCATACGGTATTTGTCCCTCACTGCCTGGCTTATTTCACTTAGCATAATGCTCTCCAGTTCCATCCATGCTGTCACAAAGGGTATAAGCTCCTTCTTTCTCTCTGCTGTGTAGGATTCCATTGTGTAAATGTACCATAGTTTTTTGATCCACTTATTCGTTGATGGGCACTTAGATTGCTTCCAGCACTTGGTTATTGTAAATTGTGCTGCTTAGATAGGTTATCTTTTGATCTAAAGTGTAGTTTAGAATTTTACATCTGCTATAAAAATCCTGTTAAATTAGAAAAAGAAATAGGTGAGAGAAGTAATAAAACTATCAAATGAGTATAGCACAGATACATCGTTTCTAATGTCTATGTAAATAGACTTGTTCATTTTCTCAAAATAAAAAGGTTTAATGGTGGTTACCAGTTTAAATAAAATCCAACAGTCTGTTGCCTTTGGGACTGACTCAGGCTTCCTAAAGGACAAACTAGCCTCCATGAGCGTGCATACAAGAAAAGCAGGACAGCCCAGTCACAGCTTCAGATAAAGTCAATTTCAGAGCAGAAGCCAAAGAGAAACTCTTAAGTTTGCAATTTGTCATGCTGAAGGAACATGGAGACACGTGTTGGTGGGATTAGTTGATGGACTAATGATTATCAGGAAAGCTGACGGAAATACTGTAGAATTTCAAATAGAATTGTATTTAAGAGGTGTCATAGTACATGTAAAAGAACACCGGAGATAAATTTGGGAATTAAGACTTGGTTATGCCACTCGATCTTAACTGCTATGAGCCTTCATTCATTCTCTGCAATGAGTGTGCTAAGTTAGAGGACCTTTCAGTTTTTTCCCACTTTTAAGTTCTGTAAGGCTTCCACTATCAACCTATAAATTAAGCAGATAATGAATTAATAAGTTAAAGAGCTGAATATAGCAAGAAAGGTAAAATTAAGTGACAGAGAAAGTCATGGTAATTAAGGAAATTTCACCTATTTCTTCCTTTAAAAAAATGGATGTAAAAGAATTTGGAAACAGGTTTGGACTGGAGTCTTTGAGGGAGGCCAATCAACAGCCCTCTTTTTCTTGCTTATATTCTGAACATTGAGAGAGAATTTAAAGGAGTTGCACAGGAATCCTAAAAATCACCTTTATTAGTGGTAAAGGCCTGGCTGGAGGCCGCGCGTTAAGTGTGCAAGCTAAATAGATTTGCTAAACGAGCTCTAGAATTAAGACTCACCACACACTCTGCCTCAGGCAGCAGTGGCCCGGGTGGCCTGGAGGAAACCAGAGAACTTGGGGCTCTTTGTGGAAACCCTAGGCTAGGGCTGAGTGGAGTGTGCTACTTTCATTCTTCTCAAATTTCTTGCTTGGTTGAGTCATCCTTCTTTTCCCTAGGTAAAGTGGTTAAAAGGTGGACCAGAAATATTCAGGGCGAAAAAACCTTCTTGAAGAAGCCAGTGGACAGGGGAAAGGTGTTTCCTTCTAATCATAAGTTCTATTATATTCATTGTAGAAAAAACCTAGATAGGCATAAAGAAGAAAATGCACATCAGTCTTAAGTTCACACCTAGAGATAACCACTGCTAACATTTTGGTGTCTATTCTTCAAGACTACATGTTAATATATAGGTAAGTTTTAAGCAAAAATGGAATCACGTATACATATAGTATGATAATTTTCAAAGCTGACCATGTACTGGTAAACATAACTCAGATTTATTTTGGACCTCCCCAAAGGAACATGAGTGTAGGAGGCATGCCCTGTGGAGCTACCCAGCTTAGGAGATTTTATCTTCTCTGGAAGTTTTCCTGGTTGTCATAGCTGGACCCATAGCAGCTGAACCTCTACTCCCTTACTCTGCCTCTCAGGCCATAGCTTGCTGATCCAGAGGTGCATACCTGGCCAAACTTGGCTGGTCAGATGTTTTTGTCCCTAAGAATTTTGAATTAAAAGAGACTGGAACTTACTGTAGCCAAACCGCCTGAGGTCTCTAAAGCTGCTTTGGTTCCTACTTACTAAACTTTTCTTTTTGGCTTTGTTGTTGTTTTACCTTAGATTAAAAATGAAATTGAAGGATGATAGGTGGAGCACAAGAGGATTTTTAGGACATCAAAACCACTTTGTACGAAGATGTAGTGGTAGACACGTGCCGTTACACATTTGTCCAAACCCATAGAACATACACCACCAATGTGAACCCTAATGTGAACTGTGGACTGGGGGTGATAATGACGTGTCACTGTAGGTTCATCGATGGTAATGGAAGCACCACTCTGGTGAGGGGTGTTGGTAATGGGGGAGGCGGTGCACGTGTGAGGGCAACGAGTATACATGAAATCTCTGCACCTTCCTCTCAGTTTTGCTGTGAACCTAAGACTACTTTTTAAAAAATGCAGTCTTTAAAAAATGACACTGAACAAATTTGTTGGTAGCTTACAAAAATAATTTCCTTAGTGTAACTCTTAGAAACTAAAAAAAAAGTTTCTGAGTAACCTTCTATGGAAAACAGCATTCAGCATTGAGGTTAAATTTTAAAACTAAAATTAGCTTATTGCCAGTAGGTGGTAATGTAAGGATTCATGAGGAAAGAGCTGTTTACCACACCATTTCCAGAGAGATTTTGAATATGAAGTCTTCTAAATTTTTTCCAATCCCATATGCTTATTTTAGTTCAGTGATTCTCAGTAGTTCTCAACAAGAACAGTCCCACCCCCCAGAGTGCACTTTGGAAAATTGGGAGGGTATTTTGATCACCACAGTCGACAGGGATCCTGCTGACGAGGTATCCTATGATGTCTGTGTCCACCTCAGTGAAGATCTGTTCTGCATCCCCCACTGACTTTCTGTGTTCCCCCCAGGATAACCCCTCTATGAGTACAAATTGATAGTTTTGTAGTGCATGTTAATATTAAAACATCTTTATGAGAAATTAAACAAAAAGCTTATTAAGTTAGAAGCTGGTTGTCTTAGTTTTCTTTTGCTGCGTTACAAAATATCACAAACTTAGCAGCTTAAAACAACACTCATTTATTATTGGCACATGGTTCTCTTAAGTCAGAAGTTGGGCTCTGCTGGGTTCTCTGCTCTGGATCTTACAAGACGGAAATCAAGGTGTCAGCCAGGCTGACTCTAGGGTTTTTAGGAAGAATCTGCCTCTCAGCTCAGTTGGCTTTGCAGACTCCTGTTCCTTGTGGTTGTAAGTCTGAAGTCCCCATTTCCTTCCTGGCTGTCAGCTAGAGGTCACTCCTAACTCCTAAAAGCTGCTCTTCAGTATGCATATGGTCCCCTTCTCCTTTGAAGCCTACAATGGCTCATACAATAAAATCCTTGTTCTTTGAATATTTTCAGAGAGAAGGGAAGGGAGAGAAACATTGAGAAACATTAATTGGTTGCCTCTCACACGCCCCCTACTGGGGGCCTGGCCTGCAACCCAGGCATGTGCCCTGACTGGGAATCAAACGAGCGACCTTTTGGTCCACAGGCTGGCACTCAATCCACTGAGCCACACCAGCCAGGGAGAGAAGACTGCTTTTGAAGGGATCACATGGTGGGGTCAGGCCTACTCATATAATCCTCATACCTTAAAATCAATTGCCTTGGGACTTTAATTACATTTGCAAAATTCCTATACCTAGATTAGTTTTAATTACATAACCAATGAATAGGAATCTTAAGAGAATTATCTTTAGAATTCTGCATACTACATTGTTATGAAGAGGAAACCTAAGTGAAATAAAGATACCATCTTAAAATAATTGAGTCATTAGTTATATTCTGTTCTGTAGGTATTATAGCATTTCCAGCTTGCATATTTAGTTGAAAAGGATTTCAATGCAATAGTGCTGTTATTGCAAAAGCAGTGAAACATTGAAAATATGTAACAGGAGGTTTGAGATTCCTGTTCAGACTTTAGTTGTTAAATTAGTGTAGGCACATGAAATGCAGGGGTCTTACTGGATTTTTTTAATATGGACTATTTTAATGATATTTCATATTAATGTCTTTTGGGGAGATCGCTGTAGTTTTTATGTTTTATCCTAAAGTCATCACCAATCTGTTACACACTACTTTATTGCTTCTTGTGTTACTGGTTTTATTTTTTTAATCTATCATACCATTTGATGAGTATGATAATCTATCCCTTATCATACCAATCAAAGAAAATGGTCTCCAGGATCTTTTTACAAACTAGACACTGATTGTGTGCATGTCGCAGAGGGTTGCACAGCAGAAAGATAAGTTTTCTGGGGTAGCTGCTTTTTACCCCATCCCATGACATAACCTAGGGCATTATTTTGATACCACATTTACAAATAAGTAAGACCTAGCTCATTTGCAACAATAATTTACTTCCTCATTTTCTCTACTTTGGTATTTACCTTGGCATATTATTCCACTTCACTTATGATTACTTCCCTATTTTCATTATTATCTTAATGCTATTTTTATAGTAGTATTGCTCTTTTATTTTCCTCTACTTTTGCAAGGTGGTTTTTCATATTCTTAATTTTATATTCAAATTTATTCACCAGAAGTTGACACATATGTCTGACTGCTTCATATGTCATATGTTGTCCCCAAATATTTATATACTGAAATACATAATTTTTTATTGATATTAGAGGAGAGAAAGAGAAAAACATTGATTTGTTATTCCACCCATTTATGCATTATTGGTTGATTCTTGTATGGGCTTTGACCAGAATCGAACCCACAACCTTGTCATATTGGGTCAATGCTCTAACCAACCGATCTATCTGGCCAGGGCTGAAATAAATGTTTTTTTTTTAATAAATTATAAATTTCTTTTTTATTTCTTCTTTACATTCGGTTAGGACACTGTATTTTTCTGAAAATTTTTGTATAGGTAGATATTAAAAAATATATGTGATTCAAAAGGGGAGATTGAGTCTAATAGACCCCCTGTTTCCATCATGTAAGGAAAAGACAATTGCCCTTAAGCTTCCTATATATCCTTTCTGCAAAGTCCTGTTCCCTATCGTTAGTCAGCAGCTTGGACATTTGGCCACATACATGGATTAAACAGGTTTTCTGTCTAGGCACTGTCATCTGTCTTGCCGTAAAGCATGTTTTTCATTCATGTCTGCCATTACTCATTTCAGTCTACACATATCTTTTAGTTTTCTTCAACTTTGCAGCAGGAGGTTCAGCTTGTCTTATAATATTCATACATTTGAGATTCTTAGCAGTGTTTTCTTTCAGAAAAAATTATAGGATTTGTAATAAAGTAATTCTTTTATCAGTTATCAACAAATTTGTGTAGTCTGATTTTTTTAATCTAAGTCCTGTCCCCCCACTCCCCCAAAAAACAACTTAGTAAAATATAGTAGTTTCCCCCTTATCCGCAGGGGATGATCCCCAGGAGATCCCCAGTAGATTCCTGAAACTGCAGATAGTACTGAACCCTATATATGAGGTCTGTCTGGAAAAAGTCCAGCCATCGTTCATACAATGAGAACAGTTTGTACAAAATTGATGTAACCTGGCAGCCAAGGAGAGTGGACTGGAATGCGTATGTGTGAACAGTGACGACTTCACTGTTATAGTCAGGGGGAGCAGCAGACACCACTGAGTGAGCATGTGCACTGTGTGGCTGCCTCATTCAAACTGACTGAGGGAGTAGAGCAACAAACCTGCATCAAATTTTGCATTAAGCTTGAGCGTTCCTCCACAGAAACTATTCAGTTGATTCAGAAGGCTGCAGTTATGGACAACTGGTGATGGGCAGCCGCATCACAACAGTGTGCCCACTCATGCATCACGTCTTTGCAGAGTTTCTTGGTGAAACATCAAATCACCCAGGTGACTCAGCCCCCCCCCCACATCCCAGATTGGGCGCCCTGTGTCTCTAGCTTTTCCCAAAATTAAAATCACCTTTGAAAGGGAAGAAATTTTAGACCATCAATGAGATTGATGGCAGGGCAGCTGATGGCGATTGGGAGAACTGTGTGGGGTCCCAAGGTGCCTGCTTTGAAGGGGACTGAGGTGTCATTGTTCTACGTACAGTTTCTTGTATCTTGTATCTTCTTCAATAAATGTCCCTATTTTTCATATTACATGGCTGGATACCTTCTGGACAGACCTCGTGTACTGTTTTTTCCTATACATATGTACCTTTTCATGTAAAGGAAGCACTTTATGGCTTCTCTCTGGCATATTTGAATTACCAACACCACTACTCTTGGGCTTTGGGGCCATTGGTGAGTAAAGTATTGTAAAATAAAGATTACTTGAATACAAGCACTCCGATATCACAGTAGTAAATCAGATAGCCCAGCAGGCTACTAAGTGACTAGTGGGCGGGTATCACACACAGTGTGGAGATCGTGACAAAGGGATGATTCACATCCTCAGCAGAACACGTGGGACCGTGAAAGATTTCATCACACTGCTCTGAACAGTGTACAATTTAAAACTTATGAATTTCCATACTTTGCTGTGTATAATATGTTTTTTTGGCCCACATTTTCTGAGAGAAGAACAAGGATGCACATTATACAAGGGTATAATGATTATATATCATGGGCATAATAATCCTGTGTATATTGCGCAGAAAACCGTGGGTGCACATTATACACAGGAGCACATATACAGGAGTGCAAAATATGGTACTTCTGGAATTTCTAAAAAACATATTTACACTGTAGTTGGCCATGGGTAATTGAAACCATGGATAAGGGGGAACTACTGTGTAATAGCTTTTGAGCAGTCTTATCAAGCATGTTTTAGATTAGCCAAGTCTTGTCAAATTGTGGCTTCTGTAGATATAAAACGAATGTACCATGAAATTCTATGATAGAAGATCAGTAGAGTAAAATAAAACCCAGGTTCTTGACCCTAGACATCACTTTCTATCTTGGGCAAGTTGTGCAGCCTCTCTGAGCTTTGGTTTTCTCATCTGCTTGTAGAGGTGCTGTCCTGCCTGTTTACCAAGGTAATTGTTAGGCTCAAACGACACGGTGTCTGCTAGAGAAATGTAATTCTAAGATGCACTACAGTAACTGAGAGGTCTTAGCATTTAGAAAAGCTTTGGTCATTCAGTCAGTCTTGTAGATGGCTTCAAATTATGTCTTTACCACCTTCACCAAGGTTAAAGCAATGCCATATATAGGATTATTGGAAGGGGATTTAGAAGAACGTAACTGGTCCATTGGATGGCCATTGAGATGAAGAGATAACAGTCTCATCCCAGGCACTGGAATTTAAAAAAACAGAGAAGACAGATGCTAGAAGTAGGCAGGACTTGGAAACCAGCTGGACTTGGGGGTGAGGGGAAGGAAGGAATAGTTGAACCTGAGAGACCAGGAGGTCGGTTGCTGACCATTGAGGCATGTCGTATTTGGACCACTGCTGGTACAGCTGGGTGGAAACTTCACAGGCTGTTTGCAATGTGGGCCTGGAGCTCAAAGAGATAGAGAGTTAGAGATTAGACCAGGAACATCCCTGTAAGGATGTCCTGAAATGAGACAAGACAGGAACAAAGCCGGGAGCCTTGTAGAATGAATGACTGTGTTGAGGGGCCTGCCAGGCAAAGGAGCCAACAGAGCTTGTCTGAGCCTGTGTTCTGTTGTCTGCTCTGTAGATATGAGACATGAGAGACGCATACTTACAATGCTGCTATTATAAGCTTATGTGTTATAAAAGAGGTCCTTGACATCTAATAGACTACTGGGTGAAATTTACTCCTTAGGAAATCTTCTATAGATAAATCAACTAAAAATGAACAAACAAAAAGCTGAACAAGAATCTACATTTTGTTAAATAGCCTGTAGCCAAGTTTAAAAACAGGAATGTTTATTTTTCATACTCAGTACTCCCGGCAGATACTGCTCTATTCTTCCTGAAAGACTAGTTTATATCAAATAAAGCTATAATATTGTTGATCTTTTCTAATTTTCTTTTTTCCCCCTTTTCCCTCTAGATTTTACATTGCGCAATAGGTAAGTATAGAATTATCCCTCTTACTGTGTACTGTGGATTCTGCTTCTTCTGTCTAACTCTCTCCCAACTGAGCTATTTCGGCGCCTTTGATTCTGCTGCTTTTTAAAGTCATAAATAATAGGCTGATTTGATTGTTATTGATTATTTAAAGAACAAACTAATTATTATGTATAAAATTGCTTAAATTGGTATGGTTTTGGTTTCTAAAATCACAAGTATAATTTAGATGTTATCACTGAACATTTTATTAATTGCCACAGATGTTTTGCTCTGTCAGTTTAAAGAAGCCTATCCTACCTTCTCATTACAAAGGTAACAGGAACACTAGCTTATTTATAAAAATGTGACTTGGGGTCCTGGTGCTATAGAAACCCTTTCTGAGGTCACTTAAATTTTATGTTCTCTTTTCTTTCCTTTAAAATGGGAGTACTGCATATATTGCCTACTTCCCAGATGAACATTTAATATATCTGAGAGGAATTGGAAACCTGTAACTATAAAGGGTTTTATAAATGTAAGGGGTTTCTGCTAAAAGCAGATACAGTTTGTTTTCTTTTGGGGAGAAGGTGAGGGTCATCAAATTCTACTCTGGAACTGAGGCATAGCTTCTAGTCTGGGGTAGCTAAACCCCTTTAATTAAATGGAAATTAGTTTTGGAAATTGACAGACCCTGTATACTAAGCTCTTAGTGGTTGCCATGCATCCAGACTTGATTGTCAAAAGGAAGATTTGAAGTTGGTACTCAATTCAGAAGCCCTGAAGTTCTAAAAACTCAAGAACTATGTATTTGAACCATTATGGCCCTGATTCACAAATTAAGTGGGTTCTTAATATATTCAGGGCACCACACTTACCATCAGGGAATTCAGAGAAGAGGAAACTTACAGTTCAGGTGGGCAAATGGCAAAGTGTTTGCCGTGGGTCTTGTAGGGGTCACTATGGTACCTGACCCTATTCATTTTAAGGAAGACAAAGCATCTTCGTTATGAAGAGTTGCACCTTGTCTATTTCTCACTAGAAAGAAAATCTACAGACAGGGATTTCTCAGATGGTTTGCAGGATTTTGTATGCATTTTCTGTGTTTATTTTGGGGCTGGATGGGTAGAATTCATAGCTTTCATTAGACTCTCAGAGGCATGTGTGATCCCAGAAGGTTAAGAATCACTGCTTTAGAACCTTTGAGCAATTGATATGAAAGGGACCTGGGGACTTGTCTATCATGGTCTGCTTTCCCAGAGAAGGTAAAGGCACCCAGCCCAGGTCACACAGCCAGCAAATGGTGGAACCTCTCTGGGACCCAGACCAGTCCGGGCCAGAACCATTTGATTTTATGACGAATGGGTTTTTGCTGATGCATAATCTCACCACATTTCCTTTTTAATCCTTCATCTACAATTTTGAGGTGAAAAAAATCATCTCTTCTTAAATTGTTAAAGGAATTTTAAATATAAGCTTGCAGATTAGGAGATATATTTGGCCAGAGAGAGTTCTAGAACCACTGCAGTCCTTCTCCACATATTGAGCCCTGTGCCCCCATTCTCCCCAACTCTCTGAACTTTCAACTACCTAGAAAGCTCTTATGCCTGTTTTCTGAGCCTATGTGTACTATTATTTTAGTTAATATTTCATTGTATAATACATTCTCTTCATTTCTTAGAGTATATTCTCATATCTCTAAAACTTTCTACCCCTTGAAATAAAGTTTCTGACAAGAACATTTATTCATTCTTACCAAAGCCATTACTGGATGTCTGGCAGGTGGGTGCCAGGCACTGCTGTGCAGTGGAGTAGAGGGTGAGCAGGCGCAGGCCTGAGCTCGGGAAACCCGCAGGCCCCGCGCCGAGGTGCTCTTACCGAAGGCATTCCACAGACTGGCATCCGTGTCACACTCTGCTCTCCTGGTTTGTTGACAGGTGCCCCTGACACAGTTGATGCTTAAAAATTTCTTATTTCCTCAGACACCTAGTCTGTCAGTGATTCTGTCTCCCACATCATCACGCTTTGTCATATGCCCGTTCCTTCTCCACTCACAAAACACTCAGAGTGCTCCGTCCTAAAGATGAACTTTAACCTAACTTTGATCCTACATTCCTCCCTTACAGACATATAATTCCTTTTCATAAACTTTTACAAAGCCTAAACTTTGTAAAAGTTTACGGTAGACTCTGTCTGTGTCCTCACTCCCCTTTGTACCCTAACCCAGCGGTCAGGCTTCTGTCCTCGTTGTCCCGCTAAAACTGCCACCTGGTCTAAAGTCAGCAGCAGTTTCTGCTAATTCTCAGGACACACGGATTTACTGGACTTCTGAACTATAGTAGGCACCACCAATGACTCCCTGTGTGAGATCCTGCTCCTTTAGCTTTCACTAGAAAGAGCCCTCCCAACTTTTCTTGTCCTCTGTGGTTCTTCAGGGCTTTTCTTTCTGTCCTTGCCCCTAAATTGTGGGTGCCCCAGGGTGTGATCTAGCTCATTGTGGTTCTGACCAAACACACCCTTTGTAGGTGATTACTTCCCTTCTCATAGTATGAGATGCCTGTGATACCTGCTCCTCTCCAAGCCACACCTGCACCCCAGACTCCAGACTCATGCATTGACATTCTGGGTACCCGTTCCTGAATGCACACCTTCTCCTCAACATGACTCAGCCTCTGAAACTTGCTCTGCCTCCCATATTGTCAGGGGCACCACCAGTCACCAGCCATTCAGTCACCCTTCCTAGACCTAGAGCTCATCGGTGGTGCCTCATTCTCAATTACCTGCACTCTTGTAATCTGCTGGTTGTCAGTGTTTGTCAGTTCTCTTTCTGAAATCTCACATTGTCCTGTTTTCTTACCCCTATTCAAGGTCTCAGTATGTCTCATCTGGACTCCCATATGGATCTCTGAACTTCTAGGCTTATAATATTAATAATAATAAGAGCTACCATTTGTTGAACATTTACTGTGTTCCAGTGCCTTACACTCATTATCTCTTTTATTTCCCATCTTACAGTTAACAAGATTTTAAGGCTTGGGAGGATTGAGGCTTGGAAGATTTTGTATCTTGCTAAAGTTCACACAGCTAATCAACTCTAGAGTTAAAATCCATGGCTCTGTGTCTCCAAGTCAATGCTTCACATAACCCTTGAGGGACTTAGTTAGAGAATAATTCTGAGCATGTCACTTCTCTTCTTCAAAATCTTCACTGATTTAAACTTCATGATTTGGGCCCTGCCTACCTCTCCAGCCTTACCTGTGACCATTTCCTGCTTCCTACTCCATGCTTCAGCGACCCGAACCTTCCTGTGGGCCCCCCATGAGCCATGCTACTGCACTACCGCCTGCCTCTGGTCAGCGCCCAGGGTTTGCCCTCTGCCTAGACTGAGCAGCCCACCCCCGGCAGCTGGTAGATGTTCGCTGCTCTCCTCCAGGACACTCCGCTACCCCCCGCTGGCTAGATTAGGTACCCTTCTCTACTTCTGTAACACTCAACAGCCCACTCTTTATTCTGTTTTCCACAATATATTGTGGTTTAACACTGTACTTGTACCCACCAGCACCACTGAGTTTTTGAGGATGAGAACTGTTTCCTTTGGTTTCTATCCCCCAATACCTAACAGTGCATGACACTTACTGGGGACTCCGTGAACGTTTGATCATAATCTTACTAAATGCATGTGAAATTTTCCAAAACTTATTTCAAAATGTTTTCAATTCCTTAAAAAAATTAATGGGAGTAATAATAAATAAACTGTTTCTAGCATTAGCCGCAGGCAACGGCTTTCACCCTTTTCCATCTCATGGCACCCATAAACAAATTACTAAAATTCTGCAGCACACCAAAAAATGTATTTTTATCGATCTGGCCAAAAAGAATAGGTATAATTTTGATTCATTCACACCAGACAGCGGTTGTTGTGTTGGCTGTTGTCATTTCTTTTATTTGACAATTGAAGGGTAAAGAGGTCAGTGCCCCTGACTAAATACTCAGGTATTGTATGTTTTGAAAAGTCTGGTGTCACATCGGTTGAAAATCTCTGGCCTAAGGCAATACTTTATATTTTACTCAAACAACTTAAGTTTATTTTTGGAATGATGGCTTATTTTCCTGTGGCTTTCTTAGAGTTTTCACTGTAACAACTTGCTCTTTTGGAAACTTGTTATAGAGCCTTGAGTTACCTTTAGTTTACATGCTGTTTATGAAAAGTCTGAACTGAAGTCAGACCGGGGTTGTCTACTAGCTTCCAGCAGTCACTCAGCTTATGTGTGCCTTCACTTCTTCATTAATAAAGGAGGGTGGGTAATAACACCTGCCATGGAGGGATGTTGTGAAAATGGAGCGGGACAGTGCCCGAAAGCAGCGCTGCGCTGGAGACAGGCCACGCCGAAAGCCGCGCAGCAGGAAGGCAGCTGCTGCTGACTACAGCAGCGCAGTGTTACAGGGCGGTAAAAGTCCTCTTCTGTCCCTAATGTAATGTTTCATTTTTAGATTTATATAGTGTAACTCTTACATGTTCTTATTTTTCTTAAATTACAGTTTTGCTTATTTTTAGGATGGGTTACAGTTACTTCCTGTTCATGGTTGTGACAATGCAACTTGGTAAAAATAATCTCCAGAAACAATAAACTAAAATTCCATTTGTAGGCTCTTCTCTGTGAGGAAGTCGAGCCTTCTGCCCTTGCGAATAGGTTCCCGCAGCTAAACTCCGTCAAAGCATGTTGTCCACTCTCCATTGATGGTGCAAGGACAAGACTTCTCAAATGCTGTCATTGCAGTCCTTAACCTAAGATTTGTAGGGCTTTATATGTACGCAGCAGTTTCCTTTTTGGAAATGGGAATTTTTTTTTTTTTTTTTTTTTTTTTTAGAAACCCACTTTGAGGCATGTCTTTCACAAGCGGATAAAGAAGAATTGTGCTTTATTCATGTGGCACAGTTTATGTTGAGAGAAGTGTAATCTATTTTTTCATGTTGCGTTCGAGATTATTAGATTGTGGAAGAGCTGTGTGGCACAGGGGTGGTTCTCAGGTAACTTCGGAGCATGGCTCCCCCCTTTGTTGGGATGGAAACCAGAGTGGGGAGGACTGGAGATGAAGATTCTCGTGGTGAGATGTGACATTGTGCATTTGGTGAACCTTCATGTTGGACATTATACTGTCAACATAAATAACTTTAGAAGTTCTCTTTTGATTGAAAACTGTAGAACAGATATCTGAGCAGGATCTTGGTCATAGTTCAGAGGGTATTCTGTCTAAAGTTAAGTATTAGCACTTTGATTTCATCCACAGACAAGTACAGAAGGCCTTTCAGTTAGATATATTGGATTCGTGGTTTCAAATATTTGCTGTATGTCCCAGCTTGCACTTCTCTCTCAAACTGAAGGCACCTTTCATTTAATTATTTTTTACAGGCACATTTTAAGAAACTTACAGTCACCGTAATATTAGCAGACAGCATATGGCTTCAGGCTGATTTTTCACACAGGCAGTAACAAACGGTGCCAGGAAGAAAAGGGGAGCAACTGCTGGGGAGACGAGCACCAGAAGACCCCGTCTCCTCCCATCAATTCAATTGCACTAAATCCTCTCTAAACCGCAACGTTCCCTTCCCCGCACCCCACGCTGGGAGGGTCAAGCTATTGTCAGTCATTTGTAGTGCATCGCTGTAATGGAAGTTCTGTCACTTACTAAAACCAGACACCGAGCCCTCCATGTTTTAGCAAAGAGACCTCTGGAAGGGAGGCTTCCTGGAGGGAAGGGTAGTGCCTCTGGGTTTGCTCACCTGGAATTGTGCTTTCATGCCTCACCCAGCCTTCATGGGTATACCCAAGCACAAAAACATAACTTCTTTCTTTGGTTCCACTTAGCTTAGTTGACATTTTAAAAATGAACTTTACCAAATAGTGAGGAAGAACAAAAAAGAAATAAGTCTCAAAAATACGAACAGTATAAAAGTGCTCACGTTCCCAAAGTATGAGTTTCTGATCCTGAGATCTAACTCCCTTTTTGTTACTGGGAGCTGGCACCACGTCACGTGGACCTTGCTGGCTGTCTTCCTCCCTGTTCTTAGCATGCTTGACTCTGGGGACCCCCTCCTTAAGCCTGCTTTTCTGGCTCCCTTACTAATGTGAATTAAAAACATTTCTGATTCAGACTGAGACATTGCTTTCTGCCCAAGGATTGTAAAAGCAGGAAGAAGGAGCCCTTAGAGATGGGAAATGGGCATAACCGTTCCCTGCCCATCTGCTGGAGAGCAGCCTGGATGCAGTGGTGAGGTTAGAGGCTTGCATAGGAAGTTTCCAAAGTCAACCTTTTCTCCTTGCAATTCTGCCCTTGTCGGTTGTTCAGTACATTGGTTTTGCAGCATCCTGACACCAGAGCACTGTATCAAGACCATGTGACCATGTTCAAACCACAATCTCCCAAGTTAGGCAAACCTTTCATACCAGCCTGGCTTAGTCTTCCTCTGCCCTGGCTCTTTGTTCATTGTGTCGTATCTCGATCAAATTTTCCTTTCCCCATATCTAGATAGGGAGAAGAGGAAGAAGATAGTTCTAGCACCTGCATCTTGTGCTCCGGATACACAAAGCTGCAGTCCCTGTTCTCAGAATAAACCTTGCCTTTTTACACCTCCATAATTTTGTACGTATAACTTCCTTTGCTTGGAATTCCCAGCTCTGTTAGTTGTTTCCTGCTCTGCGTGAATGTACAGAGATGCAGGAAAGGGAGAAATAGAACATGCTCATTACGAGCCCTAAGTGCCAAAGCAAGGAAAGTGGGAGATGCACTCAGAGCTCATGTTCACTCAGTTAGCTGTAGCAGTTCTTCCGTTGATGATTACTGGACAGAAAACGTACTCCCTGAGGGTTTCTGTGCCCTCTTGGAGTTCAGAAGGGAGAGCTATGAAGAGAGCCTACACCAGGGAAATTTACCCTCTGGTGCCCTTGCAGGTTTGAATGGAAACCTGTTATTGAGATACTTAAAATATCCATAAGATAATAGTATCATGCTGCCCAGTCCATCAGGAATCAAGCTAAGGCAAACCAACCCTATAGGAAACACTAGTTGTACAACAAGTCAGACATCCTCCCTGTAGGCCTTAGTTTTCACATGTGAAAAACAGGGTGGACTAGGTAATAAATAGATGGTCTCTAACATTCCTTTGAGCTGGGTGAAGTGCCATCAAACTGTTAACTCTGAGTCACTTCAGAGGTGAATGTCAGTTCAGTAGTAATACAAAAGGAGAATATGCTCAATGATGGAATGTGTGAATATTAGGAAATTTGTTTCAAGTACAGTAGTTTTAGTACATTTTTTCCTGCCAAAGCAGATGGGAGAGGGCACACACACACACACACACACACACTTTTCTACAGCATACATTTGCCTACTACATCACTAGATGGCACTGTTGTACCAGTGAGATATTTTCCTCTTGGAAATTACAGGACTTCTGGAGGATTTCTAATAAAAACAGATAGTCCTGAGTCAGTAGCTGAAACTGAGGAGTAAGTTAACCAGAGAGAAGAGAAATGGATGTTTTCTATTACTTCCTGATTACTTGTTGATTGATATTTGAGGTAATGAAAACCTGGAACTTTCCACATTGCCCTGAAGGAGATTATCTTATAAGTAAATATTTCTTAATTACAGGACACAAGGTATCTTTAAAATTAAAATGAACTTTTCAAATTAAAAAGCTGGAGGCAAAGAAAATATTTCAGAAGTTCTCTGGTAAGATACTTTACGACAGTCTTAAGTTAATAAACCTAAAACCTGTGTCCAATGAAGCTGGAAACACCATCTAGTGACTGAATTTAGTAAATTCCATTGAACCAAAAGGTGAAAGTTTGAGTCATCTTTAACAAAAGAATTATTCGATTTATTATTCTGTGGCAGTTGAATGCTTAAATAATGTATTAATAAAAGGAAGAATGCTTAGGAATATTTGATAATATTGCGATGTCTTTTACAGTTCTTTTTTTTTTTTTAAAGATTTTATTTATTTTTAGAGAGAGGGGAGGGGACAAGAAAGAGTAGGAGAGAAACATCAATGTGTGGTTACCTCTCACGTGCCCCCTACTGGGGGCATGCGCCCAGACTGGGAATCAAACCAGAGACCCTTTGGTTCACAGGCTGGCAGTCCACTGAGCCACACCAGCCAGGGCTTATAGTTCTTTTATAGGTCTCCTGGAAGAGTATTTGTTTTCTTCATTTAGAGTAAATGCCTTTTCACTAATTTTTTTCTTTTTAATAGTTCCTACCTTACTATGTTCTTTCAACTGGCAGCCTGCATTTAAGATTCATCCATGTTTTTGCATGGCTTGATAGCTCATTCCTTTTTATTTCTGAATATTTTGTTGTATGTATGTACCAGTTTATATTTACCTATTGAAGGACCTCTTGGTTGCTTCCAATTTGAGATGATTATGAGTGAAGATACTGGAAGTGTTTGTGTGCTGGTTTTGTGTGGACAAAACAAATTAGCATTTTTAAATCAGTTGAGTATATACCTACTAGCACAATTGTTATATAGTAAGAGTATGTTTAGCTTTATAAGAAACTACCAAACTGTCTTCCATAGTGGCTTTACCATTTTGCATTCCTATCAGCAACAAATGAGAGTTCCTTTTGCTCCATGTTTTCATTCCAATTACTATCTTGGATTTTAGTCATTCTAATATATGTGTAGTAGTGGTATCCTTTGTTTTAATTTTCATTTTCTGGATGACATGTGATGCTGCACATCTTTATGTGTTCTTTGGTGAGGTGCCTGTTCAGATCTTTTGCCCATTTTCTAATTGGTTTGTTTATTTCCTTGTTTAGATTTGGATACAAACCTTCTATCAGATATGTGTTTAGCAAGTATTTTCTCCAAGCCTGTGACTTTTCATTTTCTCCTCATTTTTTTTATTGCTGTTCAAGTACAGTTTCTGCCTTTTCCCCCCACCCCTCTGCACCACCCTAGTCCTTCCCACCTCCCTCCCGTTTCCACTCCCCGCCTTGTTATTGTCCATGTGTCCTTTATAATTGTTCCTGTAAACCCTTCACCCTTTCCCCCCATTATCCCCTCCCCTCTCCCTTCTAATTACTGTCAGTCTGTTCTCAATTTCAATGTCTTTGGCTATACTTTGCTTGCTTGTTCGTTTTGTTGATTAGGTTCTTGTTAATGGTGAGATCATATGGTATTTGTCTTTCATTGCCTGGCTTAGTTCACTTAGCATAATGCTCTCCAGTTCCATCCATGCTGTCGCAAAGGGTAGGAGCTCCTTCTTTCTTTCTGCTGTGTAGAATTCCATTGTGTAAATATACCATAGTTTTTTGATCTGTTCATTTACTGATGGGCACTTGGGTTGCATCCAGCACTTGGCTATTGTAAATTGTGCTGCTATGAACATTGGGGTGCGTAGGTCTTTTGGATTGGTGTTTCAGGGTTCTTAGGATGTAATCCTAGCAGTGGAATAGTATCTTTCACAGAGCACAAGTTTTTAATTTTAATAAATACCAACTTAACCAATTTTGTCTTTCATGAATTGCATTTTTGGTGTAGTATCTAAAAATTCATTACCAAACCCAAGGTCACATAGATCAAATTTTGTCATGTTTCTTCCCAGAATTTTATAGCTGTGCATTTTATAGGTATGTCTATGATCCATTTTGAGTTAATTTTTGTGAAAGATGTCCAGTCTATGTCTGGGTTCTTTTTTTTTTTTTTTTTTTTTAAATGGATGTTCAGTTCTTCTCACACCACTTACTGAGAAGACTATCCTTTCTCCATTGAATTGTCTTTGTGCCTTTGGTATATATCAGTTGATTACATTTGTGTTGGTCTGTTTCTGAGCTCTCTATTATATTCTGTTGGTCTATATGTCTATTATCTTGCCAGTACTACACTGTCTTAATTATAGCATCTTGAAATCCAGTAGTATAAAGTCCTGCAACTTTATTCTTTTTCTTCAGTATTATACGGATCTTTGTCTTTCCATATAAACATTAGGACAGGACCAGTTTGTTAAAATCTGCAAAATAGCTGTCTGGGATTTTGATTGAGATTGTGTTGAATCTATAGATCAAGTTGGAAAGAGTTGACGTCTTCACAGTATCGAGTTTCTCAATTCACAAGCATGGAATTAGCTCTCCATGTATTTAGCTCTTTGATTTTTTTCATCATTGTTTTGCAGTTTTCCACATACAAATCCTGTACCTATTTTCTTAGGTTTATGCCTAAGTATTTCCTTTTTTGATATTCAAATTCCAGCTCTTCATTGCTATTATATAGAAAGGCAAGTGACTTCTACATATTGACTTGCTATCCTGCACCCTTGCTCTACTTGTTTATTAGTTCTAGGAGTATTTTTGTATATTCTTTGGGATTTTCTATATAGACGGTATTATCATCTGTGAATAAAGACAGTTTTCCTCCTTCCTTTCCAATCTATATTCCTTTTATTTCTTTTTTCTTGTCCTACTGCACTAGCTGGCTTTTTATTTTGACATTTATTGTGTTCTTTACTAAATAAGATAAAGCTATTCCCAAATCAGTTTTTCTCCACAACCCATTTTGAAGAAATGCATACTTCATACTCCATATTTACTATCAAGGTTGAAATTAAATAATTATAAGATTGTTCTGGATTTTTTTTTAAGATCTTCTTTGGCCTTACTTATTCTTTGTCTGCATGACCTGTTTTACATTAAGCATGGTAATGTTAAAGTCTCTAATTATTAATGTTTTTCTAATTTTCCTCCCTTCTATAGCTTCTGATTGAGCAAAGGTAGTTGCTGTTGTGTTACTTGGTGAATAGATATTTGTAATTGTTATGACTTCATTGTGAATTGTGGTGTTTAGCACTAAAAATGTCTTATTTGTGATCTTTCTGAATCACTTTTGTATTTGCATTGAATTGGGTCTTGTTTGGTGAGGCGATTTGAAAATCTTGTTCCTTTAAGAGGTAAGTTAAGCCCATTTACGGTTATTAATATGACATGTGTTTGTTTAGCCTTGGTCACATTTATAATTGCTACATGTACTATATTTGCAATGTTTACCTATATGGTGTGTTTGCTTTTATTTTTTATATTTATTTTGGTATTTAGAAGATTTTGTCATTCTAGTGGCTAGCTTCATATTTATACCTTTTTAAAGGCCCTTTGTCCTCTTTTTTTCTTTAACCTTTGCTTTCTAGTTTGTCAGTGTCTAAAGATACCTTTTGACTCCCGCCTACTGCCTGTACAGCAGTCTGTGAGCTTATTCTACTTTTGTTTTTCCCCACTCACTTCTCCTCCCATCTTTTTACTTGCTTTATTTTTATTTATACTTTGTCAGAGCATGTAACTTCCCTCTGCCCTGCCCTCTCCTTTGTTTTTGTCTTAAGTTCATATTACATGTACTAAATGTTTATTGTCAGTTCTTCTGTTGAAGTTTCCTATCACCTTTATTTGGATGAAACTTATCATCTAGTAGTGTCAAGGACTAGGAAGGGTCTGAGTTTTTGCCCTCCTTGTAATCTTAGTAAGTTAGCGTGTTACTGTTTCATGGATGTCGACAGCATGTGATGGTTTGTGTTATTAGAGAAGAACATGGGGAACCTAGTACCTTTATGGTGAGTGGAAGCAAACTTGCCGTGTGCTTTGTGGGTAGACACTTACCTTGTCTCTTAAGGTTATACCATGCAAATACGAAGCAAGAAATGACCTGGGTAAAATAGCAGCCAGCACCTTGCATTTTTGGCATACTTAGCAGTAATATGCAAAGGTTGCTCAAGCCTGAGGCAGATTGCCTTTGGGCAGATTGCCCAAAAAGTAGGTTCTAAAAAAGGGCTTGTGAGTGTAATATACCCCTAGGTCACAGATTTTTAAAACTTTTTCTATAGCCTTAATATTGGAAGTACTGATTTGCTAGATATAAACTCCTTAGTTCACATTTTCTTCCTTTGAGTTTCTTGAAAATGCTACTTCATTGTCTCACTTAGATGTTTCTTTTGGGAAATCTGATAGCAACTTCATTATTATGCCCTTTTAAGATATTTGGGTTTTTTTACTGAAAACCTAAGGTTTTTTTCCCGACCTTTATTAAGATCTAATGGTCACATAAAAATTGTATATATTTATAGTATACAATTATCATTAAATGATTACCACAGTTAAGCTAATTAACATACCAATCGCTTCACATAGTTATCTTTTTTTAATAGTGAGAACTTTTAAGACCTATTTCTTGCTTAAAAAAGTTCAAGTACACAATACAGTGTCTTTAACCATAGTCAGCACGCTGTACATGCGCACTCCTGACCAACGAACTCTGGGCCTGTTGACCGACATCTCCCCATCTCCCCAGTACCCTGGCTTTTTCTAACTGCTGTTCTGTTCTCTGCTTCTGTGAGTCATACTTTTTTGGATTCCACCTATAAGTAAGGTCATGGTGTATTTCTCTTTCTTGCCTGACTTACTTCACTTAGCATAATGGCCTCCAGGTTCACCCTGGCATTGCAGACAACAGGGTTTCCTTCTCTTTAGAGGCTGAGTAATAATCTGTTGTGCATGTATCGTACCGCATCTTCTTAATCCGCTCATCCATCGGGAGACACTTAGCTGATTCCCTGTCTTGGCTGTGAATGATGTTGTAGTGAACATGCGAATGTAGACATCTCTTTGCTGGACTGGTTTTGTTTCCTTTGGACATATACCCAGAGTTTGGACTGCTGAATCATATGGTGATTCTAATTTAAATTTCTGAGGAACATCTAGACTGTTTTCATAATGGCTGTTCCAGTTTACATTCCTACCAAGAGCGTATGTACAAGGCTTCTCTTTTTCCTATATACTTGCCCACACTAACCTTTTGACTTTTTCAAAAATATATTTTATTGATTATGCTATTACAGTTGTCCCCTTTTTATTCCTCTCCGCCCTGCACCCCCCACCCCTATAACCCCCCTGCCTTAGTTCATGCCCATGGTCGTACTTATAAGTTCTTTGGCTTCTACATTTCCCATACTATTCCTAACCTCCCCTGTGTATTTTGTACCTAACATCTATGCTTCTTATCCTTTGTACCTTTTCCCCCGTTCTTCCCCACTCATAACCCTCCATGTGATCTCTGTTTCTGTGATTTTGTTCCTGTTCTAGTTGTTTGCTTAGTTTGTTTTTGTTTTTGCTTTTGTTTTCGGTTCGGTTGTTGATAGTTGTGAGTTTGTTGTCATATTACTGTTCATAGTTTTGATATTCTTCTTTTTCTTAGATAAGTCCCTTTAACATTTCATATAATAAGAGTTTGGTGATGATGTACTCCTTTAACTTGACTTTATCTGGTAAACACTGTATCTGCCCTTCCATTCTAACTGATAGCTTTGCTGGATAGAGTAATCTTGGATGTAGATCCTTGCCTTTCATGGACTAGAATACTTCTTTCCAGCCCCTTCTTGCCTGCAAAGTTTCTTTTGAGAAATCAGCTGATAGTTTTATGGGAACTGCTTTGTAAGTAACTGTCTCCTGTTATCTTGCTGCTTTTAATATTCTCTCTTTATTGCCCTGGCTGCTGTAACTCAGTGGATTGAGCACAGACCTGCGAACCAAAGGGTCACCAGTTCGATTCCCAGTCAGGGCACGCACGTGCCTGGGTTGCAGGCCAGGTCCCTAGTAGGGGGTGTGAGAGAGGCAACCACACATTGATGTTTCTTTCTCCTTCCCTTCCCCTCGCTGTAAAAATAAATAAATAAAATCTTATTTTTAAAAAAAAGATGATCTCCTTATCTTTAATCTTGGGTAATGTAATTATGATATGCTTTGGTGTGTGCTTCCTTGGGTCCAACTTCTCTGGGACTCTCTGAGCTTCCTAGTCTTCCTGGAAGTTTATTTCCTTTGCCAGATTAGGGAAATTCTCCAGTATGTTTTCAAATAAGTTTTCAATTTCTTGCTTTCCTCTTCTCCTTCTGGTACCCCTATGATTTGGTTGTTGGAACGTTTAAAGTTGTTCTGGAGGTTCCTAAGCCTCTTCTCATGTTTTTGAATTCTTGTTTCTATATTCTGTTCTGGTTGAATGTTTCTTTCTTCCTTCTTCTCCAAACTGTTGATTTGAGTCCCGGTTTCCTTCCCTTCACTGTTAGTTCCCTGTACATTTTCCTTTATTTCACTTCACATAGACTTCGTGTTTTCCTCTATTTTGTGACATACACAATCATTTCTGTGAGCATCCTGATTATCAGTGTTTTGAACTCTGCATCTGATAGGTTGGCTATCTCTTCATCTCTTAGTTCTATTTTTTGGAGTTT
>PVJI01020491.1:0-28934 GCA_004026765.1 Micronycteris hirsuta | reverse complement strand
AATTCTGAAAGCATCCTTATTACCAGGGATTTGAACTGTGCATCTGATAGGTTGGCTATCTCTTGGTCGGTTAGCTCTGGGGTTTTGATCTGTCCCTTTCTTTGGGCCATTTTTTCCCCCTCGGTGAACCTGTTACTGTAAGGGGGGCGGAGTCTTGGGGCTCCCCTGTGCAGGGAAGTTCCCGGTAGTTGTGCTGGGACCAAAGCCTCTGGAGGCAGGGCCTGAGCGCACAATGGCACCTTCTCCACTCTCCGCACCCACACCGCCTCCTGCAAGCACCTCGGGCCCCTCTGCGCTGGCTCCGGGGGTCGTTCCGGGGTCGGTGGGAGCCGGGCACAGACCGAGCTTCAGTCGGTCCCCGTCTGGGTATGCTTCAGCCCCGCGCGCGGGAACCGCCCCTCCAACCGCGGACCTGCCGTCTGCTCACCTGCTCGCCGCGGGGTCCCCGAGCGCTCTCCCTTCGCTCTGCACCTTCTGGTTCACCAAACTTGATGAATGTATCTTCTTTAATTCCTTGGTTGTCGGACTTCCTCTCAATATGATTTTCTGTCAGATCTGGCTGCGTTTGGATGTGTAGATTTCTTTTTTCCCCTTGTTTGGTTGTGTGAGGTGGTACGGTGCATTCACCTATGCCGCCATCTTAGGAAGTCCCCTGGTTGTTACTTTTAATATGACAGATTTCCATACCACAGTCAGCAGAAACAGACACAATTGGCACAATAAATGTTCTTGGAAGGATTCTTGCAAGAAAAGATTACATGTAAACTATATCGTAATTCTTAGATAATACCAAGGCATTTCTAAATTTTATAAAATTAATTAATTTTTATTGTATTTTTTCATTACCATTTATCTCTCTTCCACCACCCTTCTCCACCTCCATCCACCCCCTCCCTCCTGCAATCAATGGTAATACATTGGTCCTAATTTTCTCTTCTATGACACTGCTGAATAATTACAGAAGCTGTGTGGCAAATGTTTTCAGCTTGCTGTGCAATTATATATGGGTAAAGATCATGTGGAGGCAATGATAGTACAGGCAGCTTTTTAAACCTATGATAAAATATACTTCCCTGGCTGGTGTGGCTGAGTGATTTGAGTACTGGCCAGCAAACCAAAGGGTCGCTGGTTGGATTCCCAGTCAGGGCACATGCCTGGGTTGCAGGCCAGGTCGGGCCCCCAGTAGGGGATGCATGAGAGGCAATCACACATTGATGTTTCTCTACCTCTCTCCTCTTCCTTTTCCTCTAAAAATAAATAAATAAAATATTTTTAAAAACCCTATGTTAAAATATATAAATAGTCCAGCCAAGATGGAGGCATAGGTAGACACGCCATGCCTCCTTGCACAACCAAAAGATGGACGAAAACAATTTAAAAACAAAAAACAACCAGAACTGACAGAAAATTGAATTTTAGGGAAGTCCAACAACCAAAGAGTTAAAGAAGACGTGTTCATCCAGACTGGAAGCAGGGTGGAGCCGGGCATGCGGCAGGACAGAGGTTTGTGAAGCGGGGTGTGCAACACTGCAACTGGCCAGGGGGATGGCGGCAGGCAGACCCAGACACGCGGAACTGAGGCCGGTGGAGCGGACGGTCCTGCATTCATGCACAGATAAACTGGGAGAAAAAGCTGGAGAGCCGAGCAGACTGTGCAGCCCAGTGCTTCAGCACGAGGAAATAAAACATCAAACCACTGATTGAAAACTCCTGTGGGGATTGAGGCAGCAGTGGGAGGAACTCCCAGCCTCACAGGGGAGTTTGTTGGAGAGACCCACAGGGTCCAAGAACAAGCCCGCCTGTGTGGGAATCAGCCCCAGAAGGGCCCAATTTGCTTGTGAGTAGCGGGGGAAGTAACTGGGAGCTGGCAGAGAGTGGAGCAAGCACCATTGTTCCCTCTCAGACCCCTTCCCCACAGACAGCATCACAATGCAGCGAGGTGGGTTACCCCACCCTGGTGAACACCTAAAGCTCTGCCCCCTTATACTAACAGGCACACTGAGAACAAAAAATGGCCCAAATGAAAGAGCAGATCAAAACTCCAGAAAAAATACAATTAAGCCATGAAGAGATAGCCAACCTGTCAGATGCACAGTTCAAAACACTGGTAATCAGGATGCTCACAGAATTGGTTGAATTTGGTCTCAAATTAGATGAAAAAATGAAGGATACACTAAAGGAAATGAAGGGAAATATGCAGGGAATCAATAGGGATGGGAAGGAAACTGCGACTCAAATCAATGATGTGGACCAGAAGGCAGAAAGAGACATTCAGTCAGAAAAGAATGAAGAAACAAGAATTCAAAAAAATGAGGAGAGGCTTAGGAGCCTCCAGGACATCTTTAAATGTCCCAACATTCGAGTCATAGGGGTGCCAGAAGGAGAAGAGGAAGACCAAGGGATTGAAAACTTATTTGAACAAATAATGAAAGAGAACTTCCCCAATCTGGCAAAGGAAATAGACTTCCAGGAAGTCCAGGAAACTCAGAGAGTGCCAAAGAAGTTGGACCCAAAGAGGAACACACCAAGGCACATCATAATTACATTACCCAAGATTAAAAATAAGGAGAGAATCTTAGAAGCAGCAAGAGAAAAGGGGACAGTTACCCACAGAGGAGTTCTCATAAGACTGTCATCTGATTTCTCAAAAGAGACTTTACAGACAAGAAGGGGCTGGAAAGTTTACCAAGTCATGAAAGGCAAGAACCTACATCCAAGATTACTCTATCCAGCAAAACTTTCATTTAGAATGGAAGGGCAGATAAAGTGCTTCTCAGATAAGGTCAAGTTCAAGGAGTTCATCATTACCCAGCCTTTATTATATGAAGTGTTAATGGGATTTATATAAGACATGGAGGGATATCAACAGGGGAGTGGCAGGGGGAGAGAGGGGGAAAAGGTGCAGAGAATAAGTAGCATAAATGGTAGGTAGAAAACAGACAGGGGGAGGTTAAGAATAGTATAGGAAATGTAGAAGCCAAAGAACTTATGTGTATGACCCATGGACAAGAACTAAAGAGGGGGGGGATAGTGGGGAGTATGTGGGTTGGAGGGGAATAAAGGGGGAGAAATGGGACAACTAAAAAAATATTCCACCAAAAAATATATATAAACAATAGTATAGAAAATTCAGCAAGTAAGAAGCAAAATATCTTCTGCTAGATGTCTGAAATCCTAATAAATGACTATAGTTTTGGGATATTCTGATTCAGTTTTCATAATCATACGTATTTACCTAAGAGCAGTGTGCATAATATTTGCATATTTTTCATTTAACATTTTCCTATGTTATTAAAGGGTTATCATGTTTTAATGATTATATAAAATGTGTGTAATATCAATTAACCATCCTTATAACAACGATTTTTATTATTTTTCCATAAATACAAATAATTATACAATGAACGTCCTTGTGCATTATTTCCCTGTGGAAATTTCTGGAAATGGGATTATTGGACCAAAGCATTTTAACATTTTGTGGCTTTTGCCAAATGTTTTTCCAAAAAGAGTACCAACTTACAATATATGACAATATTTAAAAGCCCTATCTTCCTTTTTCTCCATAGGTGTTCCATGTCTCTAGTCATGATATTTTAGGTTATGTCTTTACTTATTGATGCCTTTTAAAGTATTCTGCCTCTGTTTTGTGGCAGTAAACTCTTAGACTGAATTCTAGGCTTCATCTTCTTTTCCATATATGTTTTACAGGAATCAGGCTAGTAACCTTACTGCTGTTATTACTTTACATAAGGAATACCATTCAAATTGAACATTATCTAATATCTGATTTACTCTACCTTAAAAGCTCAGCCAGATGCTTTAAATTTGTTGTACAACAATGTGAAGATGATACCTTGAATTCTATACACTGAGATAGATCTTATTGATTCAAATTTATTGTTTCTCTTTTTAATGAAAAAAATAGATAAGATTGATAGTACATCGGCAAAGATACATATTTTTCCAAGACAGAAATGAATAGGGCTGCATGAGGATTCCACCTCATCATGGACCTCATCATCAACTTACTCTAATCAGCTTAACAGCTTAATAATAACCCACAACCTTTGGACCAACTATCAGCAACTTACTCTAATCAAAATGAACTGTACTCAGATTAAATTATCATGATTTGCACCTTCCACAAAAATGCAGGAAGAGCTAAATTGATCCATTATTTTAGGTTTTCAATAGGTGAAGGGTGTCTCAGAGACTGTAGGCATAAGAAAGGAGTAAGCACCTCTACCATCAAATTTGAAGCCATGGGAGAACAGTAGAGAATGAAACTTGGGAGGCCAGAATGCATAAGATTGGTAATGGGTAGTGGGTAAATGGCAATCATGGAGTTTACTGTCAGATGGTAATGGTAAATGCAGTCATCACAAATGAACATTGGCTCAGAGACAATGAACAGTGTGAATTTTTGGTAAGCTTAAATGGTCCAAGCCAGGATGAATGAATACAGAAACAAGGGAAGGTGCAACAATGAGGAATAAAAAAGAACAAGACTATGTGAAGACAAAGACCTGAAGGAATTTTGTTATTGTAAGAGCCCATTATTTCAGTTGCCCTTTATTCCTATTCACATTTTTGTAATGCCCCACTGCAAGGCCACTAAGATACTAAACAGTTTCTAACATAAGTTCTTATTTTATGTAATGAAATACGTGGTACCCCCACCAAATTGCTCATAGGGACAAATAAATATTTCCACTGATAGATGAGTTGTAAATACAATATCTCAGGATCTTGTTAAATTAGTAGTTTTTAAAATAACTTTGAAAAGGATTGTTAAAATGACTTGGAATTCTTGATCATTTAGCTCATTTTCGTAAGGTGATTTTGTTCTTGATGGCTTTTCTGAATAATTGTTTATGGTGGTTATTAATGTTTGGTAAAATAATATTAATTTGGAAAATGATGATTGGGGAATTAAATGAGTCATCTATGAGATTATTTATAAACTCCAATTAAAGTTTTACAGTAATTGAAACATCACTAGTAATTATGTATATGCATATTTTATGTTTGTAGATTAGGACTTCAACTTTACTGAACAGTAATTTACCAGAATATCAAACGAAGTGTAGTTCTAACAGAAAGAATTAGATACTTTGAAAAAAGGCAGTGTGAGGGCAAATAACAATTTAAAAGACTTGGTCTTCATTTCTCCCACAAGTCACAGGACAAGCTCCAGCATTTCCATGATCGACATGAGGATTAAAGGTCCTAAACTATGATATTAACTTGTCAAGTAATCTTAGACTTTTGTTTTCTCATCATTTAATGTGGGAAGTAACATGTGCCACAAGTATTCCACAGTGTTGTTATGAGCATCAAATGAATAATGGGCATGAAAATACTTTGACAATTTTAAAGAATATGTTTCTTCAAGGTAGTATTGCTTCTAAAATCTGGCACACTAATATATTTTGTATGTTGCCATGCTTCAGGATAGTGTATACAATTATGAAGGAAAATGTAAATCAATTAATAAAAAAGATATAAAGATCCCATAAGAAATTATTTTAAAATGGTGAAAAAATGCATAATTTGATATTATTACCAAGATAAGATAGAAAATGACAACCGAATTACTTGTATGAGAGAAAACACCTATGGCATAGATGAGCAGAAAAATACATTTCAAAAATTCATGTTCACATAATTTTGTTATATACATACTATAAATTGCATTTCACAAACTTTAGTATTCATGGTAAAAATGTGCATTTTTAAAATAATAAAACACATTTTATGTTATTTTAGGATAGCCATTACAATTCTGTTAAGGTCATCTTAACCACATGAAACATACTGACATTAGCTCAACACTAACCAAACTTGTACTGTATAATCTAGACTAATGATAGCTCTAGCTAGACTAGGACTTTTAAAATAAAAAAGAATAGAGGGTGAATGCCACCTTCAATGAATAAAAGGTGACCTATTTTTAATTTCAGTAGGTAGAAAACAATTTAAGGAAAAGTTATCAAAATTAAAGAAGGCTATTGCACATTTATTTGTGAATGTTTAATGGGTGCACAAAGAACTGGCACAATTTCAAGCTGTTAATTACAGATTTCTAAATGCATATTAACTAATGGATGTGTAAAGTTATGCTTATCTTGTCTTAGATAAATGCCTAATTAAAAATCCTTTTAGGAGGAAAAATTACATCATTAAAGAAAGAAATAAAGTACATTATGTGAAGCTGTATGTAACTTTTGATAGAGAAATTAGGATTTTTTTTCACAGTGGAGTACTTTGTTGGATATTTCATATCTGGAATTTTCAGACTAGCTAAGAATTTCAGGTGTTTAAAACATTACTTATGCAATATACAGGGTACCACAGCTGATTCTTAGTGATGAATTTTGTTTATTCAAGATTTATATGAGCCTACTAAAGCATGAGGCAATTAAATACATTTCTCAGACAGTGATTTGCTACATTCTCAGTAGAAATCATAAGCATGAGACACACTTCAAGATTCTGTAGGATTTACATTAATTAATTAAAACGTGCAATAGTACTTCTATTCATATTACATTGTATGTTCAAATATATAAAGACAAACTTAGGGAAAATAGGGTACTACAGGATCTAAATTTGATACTTTGTTTAGGTGGGTTTAGAGTGAAGATACAATCACTTCTTGAGTGGTATAGACTAGAATTATAAAGAAATTCAGTACATCTATTCCATATCCTACTAGACCATACAAGCTCAGGTTTTAATAATATAAAACATCCAATTCCATGAAAACTATCAAAGGTTCATGAGATTTGCCTTAGTAAACATATATAAATACTCTACTTTAAGGAAAATTATAGTATACAAAGCCAGTTTTCAAGGGAAATTTCCTGTTCCAAAAGATTAACGACAGCTTTAAAATAATCCCATTTCCTCGCTTATTGCATTTAAATGCTTTATATTAGGTAAAATTCACGTACACACACTGTTTAGGAAGACATTTATGGGGCAAAGCAAGTTACCCATACATTTACATGGTTTACATTTATCCATAAAAACTATGAAGGGCAATCACATATAGATACATCTATCTCCTTCTATAAAGATTCTTATATTTTTAAGTGTGAATATTCATTGCACTTAATTTAAATGATGTTCTGCTACTAGATGATTGCTGAAACACTAGAACAATCTCTAGAGAAACATGAGAAGTGAAATCGCTCAGTGTCTTGTCAGTGTTCTATTTTTTTTAGGTTTTTATTGTTTTATTAGAGCTGTCCCAATTCCCCCTCCCCTGTTCCACCCACCCACTCTCCCACAGTCAATCCCCACTCTGTTGTCCATGTCCAAGGGTCATTTATACCTCCTCCTTGACTACAACCTTCTTCCTTTTCTCCCACATACCCCTCCCCCATTCATTCTAGTTACTGTCAGTTTGTTCTTTATTTCCATACTTCTGGTTCTATTTTGTTTGCTTGTTTCTTTTGTTGATTAGATTCACTTATAGGTGAGATCATATGGTATTTGTCTTTCACCACCTGGCTTATTTTACTTAGCATAATGCTTTCCAGTTCCATCCATGCTGTCGTGAAGGGTAGGAGTTCCTTCATTCTTTCCACAGCATACTATTCCATTGTGTAAATGTACCACAGTTTTTTGATCCACTCATTTACTGATGGGCACTTAGGCTGTTTCCAGCACCTTGCATTGTAAATAACACTTCTTGGAACATAGGGGTGCATTGGTTCTTTTGAATTGGTGTTCCAGGATTCTTAGAGTATAATACCAACAGTGGAATTGCTGGATCAAAAGGAAGTTCCATTTTTAGTTTTTAGAGGAAATTCCATACTGTTTTCCACAAAGGCTGCACCAGTCTGCATTCTCACCAACAGTGCTAGGGTTCTCTTTTTTCCACATCCTCACCAGCACTTGTTTATTGATTTGTGAATGATGGCCATTCTGACTGGTGTGTGGTGGTATCGCATTGTACTTTTAATTTACATCTCTCTGATGGCTAGTGATGTTGAACATTTTTTCATATGTCTATGGGCCCTCTATATGTCTTCCCTGGAGAGGTGTCTGTTGAGGTCCCTTGCCCATTTTTTAATTGGATGCTTTAATTGGTATTGAGTCATTTTCTTTATATACTATGGAGATCAAGCCCTTGTCTAAGGTATCATTGGCAAATGTTTTCCCATATGATTGGTTCCGTTTTCATTTTGATGAAGTTTTCTTTCTAAAAAATATTTATTTATTTTTAGAGAGAGGGAAAGGGAAGGAGGAAAAGAGGGTGAAACATCAATGTGTGGTTGCCTCTTGCACACCCCTTACTGGAGACATGGCCTGCAACCCAGGCATGTTCCCTGGCTGGGAATCGAACCAGTGATGCTTTGGTTTACAGGCCCATGTTCAATACACTGAGCTACACCAGCCAGGGCCAGATGATTTTTTTCTTTAGCAGTGCAGAAGTGTTTTAATTTGATGTAGTCCCATTTGTTTATTCCTTCCTTTATTTCCCTTGCCCTAGAGGATGTATCTGTGAAAATATTGCTGTGTGGGGTACCTGAAATTTTCCTGCTTATGTTTTCCTCTGGGACTTTTATGGTGTCATAGTTTATGTTTAAGTCTTTTATCCATTTTGAGTTTATTCTGGAATTTGAGGTAAGTAGGTGGCCAAGCTTGATTTCTTTGCATGTACCTGTCCAGATCTCCCAACATCATTTGTAGAAGAGGCTATTTTTACTCCGTTTTATGTTCCAACCCCCTTTGTCAAATATTAATTGACCATAGAGACATGGGTTCATTTCTGGGCTCTTTATTCTATTCTATTGATCTACATGTCAGTTCTAAGGCCAGACTCAGACTGTTTTGATTACAGTGGCCTTGTAATACAGTTTGATATCAATATTGTGATCCCTCCTACTTTGCTCTTCTTTCTTAAGAGTGTTGAGGTTATTCAGGGTTGTTTTTGGTACCATATAAATTTTTGAAATACTTGTTCTAAATCTGTAAAATATGTCATTGATATTTTAATAGGGAATTCATTGAATCAATAGATTGCTTTGGGTAGTATGGATATTTTAATGATGTTAATTCTTCTAATTCATGAACACAATATATGCTTCCATTTATTTGTTTCTTCCGTAATTTCTTTCTTCAGTATTCTGTAGTATTCTGCTGATAGGATTTATCCTTCTTGGTTAAGTTTATTCCTAGACAATTTATTTTTCTTGTTGCTATAGAAAATGGGATTTTTTCTAGTTTTTCTTTCTGATATTTCACTGGTAGTGTACAAAACTGCCCTTGATTTCTAAATATTGACTTTGTATTCTGCTATTTGCCAAATTCATTTATTAGGTCAAGCAGTTTTTGGTAGAGCCTATAGGGTTTTCTATGTACACGATCATGTCATTGGCAAATAATGACAGTTTTATTTCCTCCTTTCTAATTTGGATGACTTTTATTTCTTTTTCTTGTCTGATCACTGTGGTTACAACTTTCAATACTATGTTGAATAAAAGTGGTGAAAGTGGAAATGCTTTTCTTGTTCCTGATCTTAATGGGAAAGCTTTTAGTTTTTTTCCATTGAGTATGTAGTTGGTAGTAGGTTTTTCATATATGGCCTTTATTATGTTGAAGAATGCTCCCTCTACTCCCACTTTGCTGAGTGTTTTTTATCATAAATGGGTGCTGGACATTATCAGATGGTTTTTCAGCTTCTATTGATATGATCATGTGATTTTTGCCTTACATTTTGTTCATGTAATGTATTATGTTTATTGATTTGCAAATATTGTACCATCCTTGCACCCCTGGGATGAATCCCACTTGGTCATGGTGTATGATCTTTTAATGTATTGCTGGATCCAATTTGCCAATATGTTGTTGAGGATTTTAGCATCTATGTTCATCAGAGATATTGGCCTGAAGTTTTCTTTCTTTGTTGTGTGCTTACCTGCCTTTAGAATTAGGATAACACTGGCCTCATAAAAAGAGTTTGGTTTCTTCCCTCTTCTTGATTATTTTTGGAATAGTTTGAGAAGTATAGGAGTTAACTCTTCCCTAAATGTTTGGTAAAATCTGCCTGTTAAGCTGTCCTGTCAAGGGCTTTTATGCGCCAAGAGTTTTCTGATTACTACTTCGATTTCACTAGTTGTCATTGGTCAATTCAGGTTTTCTGCTTCTTTTTGATTCAGTTGTGGAAGATAATATGTTTCTAGAATTTGTTCATTTTACACAGGCTGTCAAATTTCTTGGCATATAGTTGTTCATCATAATTTCTTACAATCCTTTGTATTTCTGTGATATCGGTTGTAATTTCTCCTCAGATCTTTAGTTCTGAGGTGTCTCTTGTAGCCAGTATATATGAGGGTCAAGTTTTCTTATGTATTCAGCTACACTATGTCTTTTGATTGGAGCATTTAATCCATTTATGATTCAGGTTATTACTGACAGGTACCTATTCATTCCCATTTTCCCCTTTTGGATCTGTGTTCCTCTCTCTATCTCCTTTTCTTCCTCTTCTTTTTTTTAATAATTACTTTATTGTTGTTCAATTACAGTTGTCTGCATCCTCTCCCCTCCCCTCCCCCCACCCCCTACAACCCTACCTACCTTCCCTGCCCCCATCCTCCCCCTTATGATTTCAATTTTCTTGAATTTGCTGAAGCTTGTTTTGTGTCCTATCATATGAAAATGTTGTGTCCTAACATTTTGAAAATGTTCCGTGTGCATTTGAAAAGAATGTGTATTTAGCTTCTTTGGGGTGAAAGGCTCTATATATATCAGTTAAGTCCATTTCTTCTAGGGCATTGTTCAATGCCACAATGTCTTTGCTGATATTTTGTTTGGAGGATCTGTCCATTTTTTACAGTGGGGTGTTGAAGTCCCTTACTATAATTGTGTGGCTATCAATATTTTTCTTGAAGTCCTCTAAGATTTTCTTTATGTATTTGCGTGCTCCTGTGTTGGGTGCATATATATTTACAATGTTTATGTCTTCTTGGTGGATTCTTCCCTTGAGTATTCCTCTTCTTAAAGCAGTCCTTTTAGCATATCTTACAGTGTTGGTTTGGTGTAGATGTATTCTTTTAGCCTTTTTTTTGTCTGGGGCACTCCATATGTCACCTTCCCTTTTAAAGAAGAGCCTTGTTGGATAGAGTAGTCTTGGTTGCAGGCCTTTGCTTTTCATTGCTTCGAATACTTCTTCCCATTCCCTTCTGGCTTATAGTGTTTCTGTTGAGAAATCTGCTGATAGCCATATTGGATCTCCCTTGTAGGTTACTAGCTGTTTCTCCCTTACTGCCTTTAGCATTCTCTCTTTGTTTCTAAATCTTTTCATTTTAATTATGTGTCTTGGAGTAGGCCTCTTTGGGTGTATCTTGATAAGGATCCTCTGTGCTTCTTGGACTTGCATAACTTTTTCTCCCATCAAGGTAGGGAAAATTTCTGTCATTACTTTTTCAAACAGGGTTTCCATCACCTGCTTCTCCTCTTCTCCTGATATCCCTATGATATTGATAATATTATGCTTTATGTTGCCCTTAAAACCTCCTCATTCTTTTTGGTTTTTTTTTTTCTTTTGTTGCTCTGGGAATTTTTTTCTACCTTGTCCTCCAGCTCGCTGATTTTATCCACTGCTTTATCCAGCCTGCATTTAATTCCTTCTACTGTGTTCTTCATTTCAGATATTGTATTCCTCATTTCATCCTGGTTCTTATTGATAGTTTCTATTTCCTTTTTCATGCTGGTATAGTTTGCAGTAAGTTCCTTGTAGTTTCCCTGTAGTTCTTTGTAGTTCTCACCAAACTCATCCTTACAACCATTATTTTGAACTCAGTCTCTGATTGTTTGCTTACCACTATTTCATTTAGCACTCTTTCTGAGGATTCCTCCTTTCCTTTTGATTAGAGGTTGTTTCTTTGTCTCCCCATTTTAAATGACTCTTCTTTGTTCCTGTTTCTTAGATTGATCTGCTTTGACTTCCTGCCATCATGGTATGAACTTCTGTGGTGGGAGACCTCTGGAATTTAGACCTCTGTTCTCTCAAACTTGATGCCCTTGGGTACCCTTTTTGTCCTCATGTGGGCTCTCTGCTTGTAATTGGATTTTGGTTGTTGCTGGGTCATTCTTTGGTGGGTCCTTCCCTCTGGCTGGCTGACTGAGAGTTACTCCTCCCACCATGTCTTGTATACTGTTGTACAGGTACACTGTCTTCTCTTTCTGGACCTGCCCCTGGTGATGTCAGACTGTCCCAATGTGGTCCTAGGCAGCCTGTTCAAGACTACCAGTAATCCACAGTCTGACTGTCTCCTTCAGTTGTTAATCTAGTTAATCTATAATCTGCAGTCAAGCTTACGTACCACAGGGTGGGACAGAGTAATTCCTGTGGACAGAGCTATTACTTCTCCTCAGGCTGATACCACTTGGAAGGGACTGTTCTGCCTGAGCAAGATGGCTTTGCAGTATGAGGAGTGACTCAGCACAGGGATCCTGGTGGCTGCTACCTTAGTTCTTTCCCCAAAACCAACATTTTTATACTCTCCTCAAATCTTTCTAGTTAACTCTGCTACTCCCATTGCCGGAGCCCAGGGTAATTGGCTGAAAACACAATTGTGTGCATTAGCCCTTTAAGAGGCTCTGTGTGTCTACAACCATCTGGCCCAGGCAGAGAGAAACATCACCTCTTTTCACATCTGGATGTGCTGTAGGCTGGGAAACCCAGCTTGGGGTTCAGGCATCATGCTTCTCAAGGGGAACCCCCCAGCTGCTGAAATTTCCCTCTGGAACTTCAGCTGCCTCTCATGGGAGCCCTGCCAGCACTCTTACACCTACTCTATACTCCATACTAGTCACATTGTGGTGAAGTGGTTTCTTCTGTCTGTCTTTAGTTATAAGGCTTCTTTACAGTTATTGTTCAGTTGATTATTATGGATGATTTCTTGACAATCTTGTTGTAATTCCACATTGGTCCTATGAGGAGGTTAGGCTAGTCTCCACTTACTCCTCCAACATCTTGGATCCTCTCCTTCTAGTGTTCTATGTCTTAACCTGAGTAGTAGTTATGTTACAGTAGAATGAGTGGCCAGAAGGGAAATAAAGGCAGACCCTTTACTTTTGTCATCTAACAAATAACTTAATACAGTAGGCTAAAAGCAAAGGCTCACCTGTTGGCTCAGTAGCTTGGTCTGATAAGGCTGCCAGGCATTCTGAGGAACACAAGCAAAAGTATGATAGTGCAGGAGCTGGAGGGGGGCAGCCCTTGAAAATCTGTGTGTATCATCTCCACTAGCTGGGGAAAGGAAAACCTTGAGATTGTGTATTCATCCTGAGGCCTGGAATGGAGAAGGGGAGGAGGACCATAGTGCCCAAAGGGAAATAACCAATAAAGCAACTTTGGTTAACTGCCTGCCCCCTGTCACTAATGCAAAATGAACAAATAAAGCCTGTAGGAAGATAAGGGTTTGGGCTAACCGACCCTCACACATACCCACATTTGGGTAGTCACATCTTCCTGGCAGGGGTGAGGAGAAGCTGGCACCACATTTACCCATCAATCAAAATGTAACTTCTTCACCCCCATCCCACCATCTATATAAGTCCTTAGAACAAAAGACACATGTTTTGGCTCTTGGCCCTCTTGGCTCTTTTTACCACACTGGAGGCCCCTGGCTAGGGGGCTCCTGTCTACCTGGCCTCTGGCCATCCTGTTTTTGCCACCTCTTCTCTAGCCACCCTTGCTTTTGCTTTCCCATTAGAACTTAGCATTAATAAACTTTGTTTGCATGCTAGTAAGTTCTCTGATCTGTAATTCTTCAATGTGTCGGTGACAAGAACTGATTTTCTGGGAGTTTATGCCATAACACTTTGTGCCATGACTGAGATCTTGCCCTTTGTCTCCAGCCATTTGGAATGCAGTGATCACAGTCTCTCACCTCTGGGTAAAGGAGATGCTGTGCTGTGGGGGTGGGACATTCAAATGTGCTAGGCCTGTGTTTGGAGGTAGAAACAATGAAACCTGGAATGAGTGCTTGGATTCCACCTGGGCTCTGAAGGCAAAGGAGGCACTTCCTCCCTTTAGCCCGAGTCTTCAGGCATACCTTCATGAGTAGGGGTCTCATGGAGGTGTCTGGGGTCAATCACTAAGATGTGCATGGGCCTCATAGGGAACTTCCTTTACCCATTTACCCTTAGCCTTTTCTGCCTCTAAACCTGACCAGAAGAAAACTCATTTTAGATCATTGGCCTGTCTTAAGCTTGCAGTATCTCTCTTCCCCATGTAGCTTCTCGCATCTCTCTTCCCCAAGTGAATTTATAGCATCTCTTTCTCCCCAGGTGGTTTATTAGAACATCTCTATTCTCCAGCACTTCAATTTACATCTAAATATTCCTTCCAGGATATGCAGGGTAGGGACAACATTATATTTGACAGGCGAAAGTCTTGCTCTCTCCTTCTTGATAAATTGCAGCACCCTGTGGGCAGGGGTCAAGCATATAAAAGCCACTAGGGTGCTTCCTGCAACAAAGACACCTGGGAGAGGATAAGCTGCTACGTGGACCAGCACAGAATGCTAGGTTTCCTGCCAGCTGCAAGCAGAAATCCACTCAACGAGAGGCACATTGCAAAGCAATCACACTCCTATCCTTGCAGTGCATTCTCCACTTATGTTTAGTTCTCAAGAGGAGAAAGCAAGATTTTAGCCCTCAGTGGGAAGTTCTGTCTTTTCGAGGTTCTTTTCTCCTAATTATATATTTCTTTGCTCAAATTTGCTTCATTCATAAATTTCCCCTCTTCATTTCATAATATACTGCTTAGGTCACATGTTTGGTAATCTAATAAGGCTTAAGTTTTAGGGCACTTATCATGCTTACTTGAGAATGTTGGGTATGTATATTACAGAAGGTTCTGGTAAGTTGTAGATGGTCTGTGCAAGTTGAAGAAGGATTGTGTGGGGAGAAGGAAAGAAGAAGAAAGAATTAAGGAAGTGAAGGAAAGGGAAGGAGAAAGAATGAGTAAAGGAGGGGAAGGAAGGAGATGGGTAAGAAGGAATAAAGGAAAGAGATTATATGCCACATCCATGTGCAGCATGGGAAGGAAGGATTTTGGAAGTAGAAAAGAATAAGGAGAGATAAGCATACAAGTCTTTGAAACACTGCAAAATTCTAGACCTAGGAGCTACCGGTCCTGAGAACAATAGGGTAATTCAAAGGAAGCAAGCTAATCAGCCTTAAGTTTTAGGGAACTTATTATGCTTATTTTAGAATTTTGTTTCTTAAAGAAGGAAAATGGGTATAAGTCTTTGAAACACTGCAAATTACTCAAACTCATTACAGCTTGCAGAAATAGCAAGGTGCCTGCCTTTCCAATGCAGAGGAAAAAAGTTCAGTTTAAAACTCAAGCCGTTTTTTAGTCGTCCTTGGGGCCTGAGCATGATATCTCAGCTATTTTTTTTCAGATTCCTGAGCAGAATGTGGGGGAGCACTCTAAGGATAGAACAACTTCCCAGTTCGCTCCCAGGGAATAGTTGCCACTGATTAGCCCTTTAATTTCCTGCTAAGATTTTTGCTCCCAGAAAGATGGAGGAACTACTAAGACTTTCTCAATCCCCTAGAAAAGGAGCCGGTCAGTCTTGCCACTGCCCATACTCCCTTGCCAGGCTATGTAGCCTCACCCCAGGTAAAATGAACAGTTAAGGACACATAAATTGATTTCTCAGCCTGATACACTTTCATTTACAATGTTTGATATAATCACAGATTTATGACCTAGTTTGGATTACAGATTGTTCTTTCCCACTGCTACACTGTAGATGAAAACAACACAAAGAAGATCTACTAGGACTTATGCCAATAAATTAGCTAGTCATCATACTTAACAGCACACATCAACCAGGGGAAATTACAATCCCAGATCAGGACACTAACTAACTCTATTGAATTAGGACAAAAAAGGAAGACTAAAACCCTACCTTTTTAGGGGCAATTAACTAAGGTTTTACAAAAGTAAAAACATCAATCCCTAAATCTACTAAGGGCTGGACACTTCTAGAAATACATTCACGAACTGAGCAACTGATAGAAACAGCCATCAGTATTTTTAACACTCTAGTCAGGGCAAAGGAAGAGCAAAAGCCACCACAGAGTAGAAACAAAGACTCACTTGTCAGTTACAACTTTCCAACAGATACCAACTGTATTGGAATACTCCTTCCATTGGCCTGAAGGAATACAGACGCAAACATTCAAGAAGGAACCGTCCAGAATGGAGATGACTGTTCTAGAGAAGGCAGGGTCTTCTGTTCTGGAGCACTGCCGAGTCCCTCAGGCTACAACCTCAAACATGAGAGATGTGAACTCTTCAGCCTTCTAGTGCTTCCCAGTCCCAGATGTCCCTATATCTGTCAAAATGGAGAGGTCTCTTCTGGACAAGGCAGGATTTCTGGTCCCAGGACCACAAAGTCTTCAAGTTAGGACCCTAGATGTAAGTTCTCTAGCTTTTTGGTGTTTCTTCCTTCCAGATGGGAAATCAGGAGTCCATCCCAGACAGAATCCCACTGGGCTGTATTCTTTCCAACTAGCGACAGTTTGACACCAAAACTCTAAAGAAGGAAAGATTAATTTTTTTTTTTTTTGCAGCACTGCTTGGCCTCAATATCATTTTAGCTGAAGGGGAATCTTGGCTGATATATGTGAGCTTAAATCACAATACCATATTCCAACTTAATAACTTTTACACACACCTAGACAGGTAGTCAGAAATCCCATACATGCCAGCATTTTTCTATTTAAAGAGCAGAGGAGACCTATACTACAAATTTAAGCTGTATCCTACCACAATGCCATCTAATAGCCATTCCATAGGCACTTTTCCATCCACATTCCCACCCTACAACTGGGAGAGGGAGGCCATGGCTCAGGAGAAGGAATGGAAGGAGGCTAGGCACGCCCAAGTTCTAGCTGCACTTAAGGGACATTCACAGTCATATCCTACGGGTGCTGCACAGCCTATTCCAAATGATGCTAAGTGTCATGTATGAGAGCTAGGGCATTGGGCCAAGGAGTATCCTACTCAAAATAAGCCTCCTTGAAATTCAAGGCTGCAAGCAATTGGGCAGCCCTCTGTCCCTGGGACCATAAGGGCCCTGGGCCTGAGGTTTCAGTTGCCTTGCAAATGGGAATTCAGGACTGAAGCTGCCCGCCCCAGTCAGCCCCACCTCAGTGGGTCATCATTATTGCACTGGAGCCCTGGTTACGCATGGATGTGACAGGTAGGACAATAAGCTTTTATTAGACACAGGAGCTACCTACTATGTCCTTCAGTCCTTCTCCAGACCCCTTTCCTAGCAAACTTAATTCTAAAAGTTAAATTTCAAATCATACCTTTAAACATGACAAGGATTTATAGGACTATAAGGAATAACTGAATTGGTGCTTCATCCAGTGCCCCATGTCCTGGCACTGGAAGCCTCATAATGGGTCATAAGTTGTACTGACAGGAACCATAAGGCATAATAGGAACCTCAAGGACTCCAGAGAAGTAGGTGTTATAGGCAAGGCCAGATAGTAGGTGTGTGGCTCGGCTTCTGTACCCTGAAGGGTGGACTAAAGAGTTAATCTAAAGGTTCCTTGTGTGAGTTTCAGCATAGCAGACTTAAAGATCAATTGCTGCTCTTGTTGTATTTAGGCAAACAAGCAAAATTAAAGCTAGACTTTATTCAGTCTCTTTAATGACAATGGGGGTGATCTTAGGGAGAAAAATCATGATTCAAGGACATTAGACTAGTGCAGCTGTCTTCAAAGTTTGTTTTCATTTAGAAGTTAAAACTGGGTTTATAACATCATCAGAGATACTCAATTTACAACCAAGAAGGATCTGCCAAATTGCCACTGTTAAATGTCATTCTAAGAAAGGCCTTGCAATTGGATGTCTTCAGACAGTCTCATACCCTCAGAGACTGGTTTGTGGGTTGTTGTGTAAATTAACCATTCTGCACAAGTTTGCTCATTGTAGGGTTGTCTGTCCAGCTGGTAAGCTCCTGCACCCATTCCAGCCAGGGGACCAAGTCTTACTAAAGGCCTGGAAGACTCAAGGCCCTACACAGCAGCTGGCCGAACAATGGACTGCTCCCTATGAAGTACTGTTGACAATGCACTCTTCTCTAAAGCTAATTGGAATAGACATGGGTAACAGTTAACCTGGGTGGTCCCCCCTCAGGGATTTAGGGACAACCTTCATTTATTTGGACAAACATTGGTAGAGGACTTGGGGGCCTGTTGTTTCAGGGGATAGCCTAATAATTCAATACACAAAATACCTACTTGTCTGTTTCCTACTTCCCCACAGAGGAAGTGGGCCATGAATATATGGTACAGACCCTGAACTGTTTTCCACTGTTGATGTAGGACAAATACAGAAAGCATTACAGGAGTATAGAAACAAACATAAGGCTACCAACACAAACACGCCAAATTGGAGACATGGTCTATTTAAAATCTAGAAGGGTTCATTTCAGGTCTTACTCAATACCCCACCTGTAATAAAGCTCACAGGGATAGCCAGTTGAGTCCTTCTGTCTCAAATTAAACCTGTTTCTTATAAGTCCCACAGGAACCACAGCCTGAGATGTACGCTTGTGAATCCATGAAGGGCCTCAAACTCTTAAAAAAAAAAAAAACCTATTACAGATAAAGAACACAACAACTAGGCTTTAATGTAATTGTCTTTACACACTTTCTACCAACCTGTCAATATGCTCAGCCTCCTCCCCAGGAAGGGAATTTTCTGTCCCTGTTGGATTTAACCCTTATCAAATAAAGTCTCAGGTCCCCCTCTCACAAATACCACTGGTAGAATTTTCCTCACCACAATACCCTGTATCTCTGGAACAATTCCTAACCCAGGGGATAAAACAAATTTCATATATACCCACTTTCCAAAGCCCGCCTTTGGACAAAAATTTACCAAAAACATCTTACTGCCAAGGCAGGCTGTCCTATCAAGTTAATGAATTCCTCCCACAAGAAAGAGAGGACTGTATCACTCTGTACCACAGCTCTTAAGTCACCATATATTTTGGGATGAAGAGGAGCTCTATTTTTACTGGCACAAGTCTCCACAATTCCATAATAGGCCTTCAGGTCATAGCCTCACTGGCAGTACAAGGATTATAATGATGGGGTACTAAATATCCAAGGACCAAACAACTAGTCAATGGCAAATATGTCTCTGTAGAAAACCAGCCAGTTAAACTGGCAGATATTGCTTTGATGGCAGAAATACCCCCTTTGACATGAGTCTATTGGATTTTTGGGTCCCAGGCATACTGGACCTTCCTCCGCAGCAGAGAGGAATCTGCTCCCTCAGGTATGTTCTTCCTGATGTTTCCCTAATGTCAGAGAATGCCTCCTTCCCATTCCTGTTATAAGGACGAGGACATCTTTTCAAAAGGGCTGGTCCCCTAATTCCTGTAATGTCACTTATTGGGACACTCTCTGCCATGAGAACAGCTATAAGGGATGCTTCATTAGGAATTCACCATTGCCTATCACAGGAAATGGCTGAATCATTAACTAAAACAGAGGAAGTGCTTGGGCACTGCAAAAGCAGCTGGATTCATTAGCTGGAGTTGCCCTCCAAAATCAAAGGGCATTAGACCTCCTCACAGCCTCAGTAGGAGGAACAGGTTTATACCTCAAGGAAGAGTGTTGCTTCTATGGTAACAAATCAGGACAAGTCCATCAAAACATCCAAAACATCCTTGAATCTGTATCTAGGATCAAAACTTCAACCTCTTCTTGGGACTCAAATTCATGGCTTATGTTTTTAATTCTTCCCTTTGCTGCACTGTTGCTAATTATACTACTAATATTACTGTCTGGACCCGGTAATCAACTTACTAACTAAATTTATCTCTTCTAGAAAAGAGGCTATAAAGCTATAGTTGATCGTCACCAACTGTAGACTTCTGGGACCCCAGGCTCTGGACAGCTATCATGGGCCCATGGAAGGACATTTATCTCCACCTCCTCAGACTGATAATTAGCAAGCAAATGGAACCCAAAGAAGGTTCAACGTCCCTTTTACAGCAGGAAGCAGCCAGAGTGTTTGTCACCCCAAAGCCCCCAACATTTTGGTTTCAAATGCTTGAGAGGGGAATGTTAGATAGGATAGACAGTAAACCAAGGTAAGGAAGAGGAGGGAGACACATCTTGCCTGTTGACCCAGTAGTCCTGAGCCAAAAGTCCCCAGAGATTTGAGTCTCTATTACTTGAGGGTGAAATGTTACAGTAGAATGCATGGCCAGAGGAGAAGTAAAGGCAGGGCCCTCACCATTGCAATGTAACAGATAACCTAATACAGGAGGCTAAAAGCAAAGGCCCACCCGTCAACCCAGTAGTCCTCAGCCTCGTTCCATAAGGTTGCTATGCATTCTGAACAACACAAGCAAAACTATGATTGTGCAAGGGGGAAACCCTTGGAAGTCTGTGTGTATCATCTCCACTAGCTGGGAAAAGGACAATCTTGAGACTGTGTATGCATCCCAAGTCCTAGATGGGAGAAGAGTGAGACCATAGGAAAAAAACATAAAACAACTTTGGTTAACTTCCTGTCCCCTATTACATATAAAAAATGAATGAATAGAGTCTGGAACAAGATAAAGATTCAGGTTAACCAACCCTCACACATACTCATATTTGGGTAGTCACATCGCCCACTGGGTGGGATTGGCCCTCCCTTGCTGGCACCACCTTTACCTGTCAGTCACAATGTAACTTCTTTGCTCCCATCCCACCAGCTGTATAAGTACTCAAAACAAAGGACTCACCCTATTGGCTCTTTACCCTCTTGGCTCTTTTTACCACATGGAGAGCACCAGGTGCTGCTCACCTGGCCTCTGGCCATCCTACTTTTGCCACTCCTGTTCTTGCCACCCTTGCTTTTGCTTTCCCTTTAGAACTTAACATTAATAAACTTTGCTTGCGTGCTAATAAGCTCACTGATCTGTAATTCTTTACTGCGCCGGAGAGAAGAACTGATTTTTCTGGGATTTTTCTCTTGTAACAGTTATACAGGTATAGTAGTCCAGAAATAATCTCCCCAGAATGTGTCACTTTGGCATGCAGATTATTTCAAGCTGAAAATAAAGCCCAAAAAACTCAAAAAGAGGTGTTTTTTTTATCTTTCCCTTATCTGTCTAAGGAAATCCAGATAGAAAAACCAGTTTCAGAAAAAGAACCTTGGCATATTCACCTTAGCACATATGAACTAAGGGTGTCAGACGGGAGGATCCAAGCAATGTCTGTCTGTGAGATTCCCCTCTGGGTCCCACTGTCCTGGGTGGCTCAGTAAGAAACTGTTCCCCACAGGTTTGCTCTGTTTCCTATATCTGTGAATTGTCCTTAGTTCAGAATGACATATCTATGGTATCTCATCTTGCCTCACTGTCTTTGGAATTTTCATTTTTATGTGAATTCCTGGTATTAAAACTTGATTTTCTCCTATTAGTTAATCTGCTGTATGTATGTCATTTAAATAGACCAACCAGAAAAACTAAGGGGATAAGAGGAAAGTTTCCCTGTCCTCCACGTAGGTGTTCACTTATGTAATAATTCATTGAACTATACAATATTTTGTGTACTTTTCTATAAGTCTCTTATATTTAATTTAATAAATTAAGCCAATCTGTTAATATAGTAAATGTGCAATTTAAATTTATACTTATAAGACCCTTTCAGAGCCTGTTCCTCAATTTTAACATGCAGAAATTAGTCCTTAAAAAATCTATTTTTATAGAATTGGTCAGGAATATTCATTTGGATAAATCATTTTTGTATAAACAAGTATTATAGTTTTCTGCCAAGAAAATGTACTCTAAAAGTTGGAAAGAAAGTTAAGGCTTCTTATATTTCCCTGTGGATTGAATTTAGGTCAGTAGAAAGGGGAGGTGGGAAAGAAAGAAGAACCTGGAATGCAAGAGAGGGAGGATGAGTTTGAAAAATAAACTTGTAATTAATAAACCATTTTATCCCACTTGACAAATTATAAAAAACATTGAATTTGATGTATTTTTCTGCTGACAATTATAAGGTATGTTTTCTTCCTCCAAGGCCTGTGTTTAAACCCTAGTTTCTTTCCTGACCAACTTTTAGATCTCCTTAAAAATCCTAGTATCTCCAAGCCTGTAAAATCAGAATAGTAGCACCTAGGTTGCATGCAAAAGTATTTGATAAACATAAGCTCTCCAAAAATGTTATCTGATGGCTACTGTATAAAAAGAGGGTGAGAAGACTTCGGGTACTGGCTGAGGTGAAATTAGCCTGGTGTGAAGCAATCCTGACTCTCCATCTGATTACAATTAAAAACTATGGACAAAATACAAAAAATGCAAAGATGAGAGATAATAACAGGCAGATTGGGGAAGGAATCTAAAATCTGAAGAAAGACCAGGGGTGATAAGTTTTCTATTGTGTTTATTTTTTCCTTTACCTGCAAGCTTTGATCAGTAGAAAAAGTCACACTGGGGAACTGTGCAGTGGGTGCAGTCAGTCAAAACTTTTAGAGGTGTCTAAGGCTTCAAGAGAAAAACCCATATTCCTGGATGAAGTAGCCTCTGTTCAGCAGAGTGTGGAAAGCATTGCTGTGATTTCTTTTTTCTCTCCATTCTCTTGCTGCTTCTCCCAAGAGCAGGCCCATTAACACTGAAGTGTGAACCTGTGCAGGTGGCTACAACTCTAAGCAAATACCATTTTTCTAGCCAGAGCAACAGAGTTAAAGGGCCCATGGGATTTGCATTAGAATCACCACCTGTAGAAAGAAAGACACAACTTGTGGTCTAAACTTAACTCAGTCAATTGCTTGCTAAAACAAAAGCAAATAAAATTTCTCCAAAGCAATTTAACAGGCCCCAGAGTCACATAACATAAAAATAAAAATACCCATGATAAAATTTTCAAAAATAGGTAAACAAAAAGGAATATCTGACCAATTCTTAAGAAAACAAAACAGATCATTGAACTATGCCAATCCTCAATATGTTATAATTACTAGACAATAATTTTAAAGCAGTTAATATAATTATCCTCTATGTGGTAAACACCTTTGAAATTAATGTCAAGATAGAAGTTCTTAGCAGAAAATATAAACTATAAAAAATATCCACCTGGAGATTTTAGAACTGAATGATACAATATCTTAAATAAAAAATACTAGATAAATTCATTATCAAAATGGAGTTGATAAAATAGTCAGCTATAGAACATAGATCAAGAGAACTTGTCCAATTTGAAGAACAGAAACAAAAAATACTGAAAAAATAAACAGATTCTTTTAACGATATCAAATATTATTAACATTTTTGTCACAGAAGTCCCTGAAGGAGGTTGAAAAATATTGGTAGAGAAAAATATTTTAAGAAATGTCTGAAAATTCCCCAAATTTAGTGAAAGACAAAAAGTTAGAGGTTTTGCTCAGTGAACTGCAAAATAATAAACATTTTTTTAAATGGCCAAGACACACCATAATCAAATGGCATAACCAATAACTTAAAGGCCAGGATGATAGAAATAGAAGCATATAGAAGTAATGTTCTCACACTATGCATGGTGTGATACAGAAGTAAGTATATGTTTTCTATAACCGATATTTCAGCATTATTTAAAAATATGTAGGTATAAGATATCTCAGCTTGATTCTATATGGGAACCAGAAATATGTAGTGAAAAATGAGGCAGAATTGACAAAATCTATTGGTATGACAACTGCAAAACTTTCTGGGAGGGAACTTACTATAAGGCAAAAAGAGCCCAGCATAAAATAGACATTGTAATGGAACTTTGGCCATTGTATAGAAGAGCAATTCCAAGTGCAGTGCAGTCTTGATTTCATTTGTTCTCTGTTCTAGTTCTCATTCATTTTTTAAGTAAATATTTAATGAACACTGTGATGAATGAAACAGATATAGTTACTCATCTCATGATGATTTTAATCTACTTTGCATTGTGTCAGAGTCCTCTGCATCAATTAGAATTAAAACTTGACATTGCTGTGTGCTAAAATATCTTTAAAAAAGATATAGTTTGGAATTAAGATGACTCTGGAGTAGGTGGAAGCTACACTCACCTGCTCCCGATGCCATACCAGATTTATAGCTACATAATAGAACAATTAACCTGAATGACCAGCTGAAGGATAGCAAAACAGTAGTATTGTATCCAAGGATTTATAGAAGATACATAGAGACTGGTAAGAAGGGTGAAGATGTAGAGAGGGCTGGCCCCTGCACCCATGTGCATAGGCTGGGAAACCAGAAGGATATCTCACTGCAAAAGTCTCCCCTGAGGAGCATGGGGTCTCAACCCTATGCCAGGACCCCCAACCCAGAACACCAGGGCTGGAAAGTGGAGGCTGCATAGCGTCTGGCATTAAAAATCAGTGTAGACTCTGTCTGCCTGGAAGAGGAAGGAGTCTGCTGGAAACTCAGGGAGCTTACTCTTGTGCACTCACCCAGGGCTCCAGTACAGAGAAGGTGATTCAGGGCATACGTTGGTTATAAACAGAAGACCTAAGTGGTATGGTCCTGAATAGAGATCTGGAGGGTCAGCTACTGAGGTCCCGGTCCTGAATCAATATCCTACACTGCTCTCAAGTGCTATCTTCCCAGGTTTCGGTACTCCTATTCTTACAGAATCAGCTGGGGAGTGCAATAACCTGATCCTACAAATACTGGTGATACCACCCTGCTGAGCTTGACTCTGTCAGAAAAGAATATTGGCTGCACACAACATGGATCTTTGGTGGACTCTTTGTCTGGAGAAACTATAGGCAGATGCTCAAATAGACATTGAACTGAGCAGCTTTCGAAGAAGACCAGTCTTCTCTCCTACCTGCAGGTTTGGCCAGCACAATCCCCAATGGGAGACTATTTTGTACGATCTTCCCAAGTCTTGGTGGTCCCACCCTACTGAGCTCAGCTTATTGAGAGGAAGGGAACACTGTTCAGAGCTGGGATCCTTGGAGTGCATCTCACTCAGGGGCTATGATCCAGGACTTGAGTGGGCACAGCTATGCAGCCAAGGGAAAGTGTAAAGCTCATTCAGTGCCATCCCCAATGGAAAACAGATCTGTTGTGATCTGTTTTGCTAAGACCCAGTACCCCTACCCTATTGACCTAGCTTGTGCAGTGGGGTCAGCTGGCAGCACCCAAACTTAACTGGTGGTGCACTCCTCCTAGGGGAGCTAGGATTGGAGACTCCAGCAGACACTGAATGATATGGCTCTAGAGTAAGGTCCACATTCTCCACATTGAGTGCCTGACCTCACTGCTCCCAAGTAGGGAATCAACTATCCCTATATTCCCAACTCAGTTGCCCTGCTCTATGAAGATAATGCTGTGTGGAAGGGGCAGTGGGAAGCAGCCAACTTAGGCTCACTTTACAGTCTTTCTTTAAAAGGCTCTGGAGGAGCCTTTTAAATTCCAGGCAACTTCAGGGGGCAGCAGAGTAGCCAACAGGTAGATGCTGACCTCAGTGTGTCTTAGACCATTTATTGATCTTCCCTCAGATCGGAGCTTCAGGAAGTTGTCCCTTGTACACTGCTGGGACTCTCCTATATGCATCCAGGTCTGGTAGACACAGCCACAATCAGTGAATATCATGGTAGTTCCATACAGGTAGTCCAAGGCCAGTTACATACAATGTCTGTCACTGGCCTGCATCAGAACCCTGTGAAAGTGGGCCGGAAACCAACACAACCAGTGTTGGGTTTCAAACCTTACCAGAGCTCTAAACAATTAGCCACAAAAATAGCACAACTAAAGGGGGACCCCAGCAGGCACCAGACCCTGCTGGGAACAACTCCGTCTTTGGGGGGCAGCCCCTGAAAAGTGTCTCAGATATGGTGAATGAGGTCTATTCTTATAGTCAGCCAATTTGAAGGTTAACTCCATTCACAAATGGGCCAATAGCATTTAAGACTCAACTACACTGAGGGTGGGCACATAACACAGACAAAGAAGATTTCTGGAGAAACTAGCTCAGGTGATCTAGAACATTGTACCACTGAGACCCATAAAGCACTTACATGAGAGAGCCCTCATAACAAGCTTGGGAGTCATCACAGATCTACCTAATAAACAGAGTCATACACAAAAAGGGAGACAAAAAATATTCCACAAACGAAAGAACAAAAGAAATCTCTAGAAAAAGAATTAAATGTAAATGAAGCAAACAAAATACCAGATTTGGAGTTTAAAACAATCGTAATAAGAATGTTCAGGTACCTTAGGGGAAGAATGGATGATCTCAGTGAGAACTTGAAGAGATAATAAGCATTAAAAAGGATATAGAAACCTTAAGAAAACAGTGAGAAACAAAGAATACAATATCTGAAGTGAAGAATACACTAGAAGGAATCGAAGGCAGGTTGGATGAAGCAGAGGATTGAATCAGTGATTTAGAGAACAAGAAAATAGTAAACACAAGCAGAGCAACAAAAAAAAAGAAAATTTTTAAAAATGAGGAAAGTCTAAGACACCTCTGGGACAACATCAGATATAATAACATCTGCATCTTAGGGGTAACAGAAGGAGAAGAGAGTGAACAAGGAATCAAGAACCTCTTTGAAGAAATAATGTTTGAAAACTTCCTTAAACTGATGAAGGAAAAAGTCACACAAGTTCAGGAAGCACAGAAATCCAAACAAGATTAATCCAAAGAGGCCCACAATAAGACACATCATAGTTAAAATGACAAAGGTTAATGACAAAGAGAGAATCTTAAAAGCAGCAAGAAAAAAGCAATTAGTTACCTACAAAGGAGGTCCCACAAGGCTGTGAGCTGAATTCTCAACAGAAATGCTTTAGGCAAGAAGGGTTTGGCATGCAATTTTCAAAGTGAAAAAAGCTAGGTCCTATAACCAAGAATATTCTATCTAGCAATACCATCATTCAAAATTGAAGGTGAAATGAACATCCCAGACAAAAACATAAAAGCTAAGGTAGTTAATTACCACCAAACCAGTACTGCAAAAAGCTCTGCTTTAAGGAGAAGAAAAATAGAAATATATAGAGAGAGAGATGATCATAGTTATAAAGAATGAAATGGAAATAAATAAGTATATCGACAATAACCTTAAAAGTAAATAATTAAATGGTCCAATCAAAAGACATAAGATAGCTGAATGGAAAAGAAAACATGATCCATGTATATGCTGTCTAAAAGATACCCGCTTCAGAACAAAAGATACATAGAGACTAAAACTGTAGAGATGGAAAACAATATTCTATGCAACTAGAAATGAAAAAAAGCTGGGCTAGCAGTACTTATATCAGAGAAAATAGGCTTTAAAATGAAGGCCATAAGAAGAGATAAAATAATATTAAAAGGATTGATCTAAAAAGTGGATATAACCCTTGAAAACATGTATGCGTCTAACACAGGAGCACTTAAATATTTAAAGAATATCTTGGTGGAAATTAAGGAAGATATTGACAGCAATACAATCTCAAGTAGGGATTTTAACACCCTATTGAAATAAATGGATAGATCTCCTAGATAAAAAAAAATCAACAAACAAACAGAAACCTTAAAAGATATCCTGGACTGGATGTGTTTAACTGATATTTACAGAACATTTCATCCCAAAGCAGCAGAATATGCATTGTTTTCAGGTGAACATGGAACATTCCTAGGATAGACCATGTGCTAAAACACAAGATAAGCCTTATTAATTTAAAAAGATTGAAATATCAAGCAAATTCTCTGACAAAAATGGTATGAAACTAGAAATCAATTACAAAAAACTCAAAAGCATTTAAACATATGGAGGCAAATAACATGATATTAAACAATTAATGGATTACCAATGAGATCAAGAAAGAAAGCAAAAGTTACCTGCAGAAATAGGAAAATCAGCACAAAACAAACCAATACCTATGGGACACGTCAAAGGCAGTCCTGAGAGGAGAATTTATAGCATTATAGGCCTACCTCAAGAAGCAAGAAAAATCTCAAATAAATAATCTAACTTTGCACCTAAAAGAACTACAAAACAACAAAAAACAAAGACCAAAGTAAGAAGAAGGAAAAAAATAATAAGGATTAGAGTGGAAATTAATGACATAGAGACTGAAAAATGATTAAAAATGCCATTGAAAACAAGAGCTAGGTTCTTTGAAAAGATAGAAATGATTGACATATATTTAACCAGTATGATCAAGCAAGAAAGAGAGAGGATACAAATAGATAAAATAAGAAATGAAAGAGTAGTAATAACTGACATCACAGGTATACAAAGCATTGTAAGAAACTATTATGAATAACTATATGCCAAAAATTTGAACAACCTGGGTGAAATGGATAAATTCTTAGATATATGTAATCTTCCAAAAGTAAATCAGGTAGAATCAGAAAACCTGAATAGACCAGTTAACACTAATGAAATCATGGCAGTAATTAAAAAACCTCCAACAAACAAAAGTCTTGGAACAAATGTCTTCACAGGCAAATTTTACCAAACATTCAAAGAAGAAATAACACCTACACTTCTCAAACTATTTCAAAAAATTTAAGAGGAGGGAAGACACCTGAGCTCATTTTACAAGGCCAGCATTATCCTAATTCCCAAACCAGATAAAGACACTACAAAGAAAGAAAATTATAAGTCAATATCACTGATGGACATAGATAGTAAAGTTCTCAAGAAAATATTAGCAAACTGGAAAGGCTATTTTTATTCCATTTTATGCTTCTGCCTGCTTTGTCAAAGATTAATTGCCCGTAGAGACTTGGGTTTATTTCTAGGCTCTCTATTCTGTTCCATTGGTCTATCTGTCTGTTTTTATGCCAGTACCAAGCTGTTTTGATTACAGTGGCCTTGTAATATAGTTTGATATCAGGAATTGTGATCCCTCCTGCTTTGCTCTTCTTTCTCAAAATTGCAGCTGATATTTGGGGTCGTTTAT
>PVJI01020490.1:0-28933 GCA_004026765.1 Micronycteris hirsuta | reverse complement strand
GAAATTAAGAACAATCTAACAATATTCAAGGGGGAGGGGGGCGGGGACAATGGGGAGAAGGGTCTTCAGGAACCACTGTAGAGGACACATGAACAGAACCAAGGGTGGGGAGAGAGGCAGGGAAGGGAGGTGGGGCTGGAGGGGAGGGGAGGGGAGAGTTTGCAGACAACTGTAATTGAATAACAATAAAGTAAAAAAATAATAATAATAAAAATCATCCTGAATAACCAACTACAGAAGAGTTACAAAATAAGTCACATCAAGACTGGTAGAAGGTGCAGAGTGATGACAGGGATGGCAGCTGAAGTTCTGGAGTGATATCTCAGCTGCAGAGGGTTTCCCCTGAGAAGTGTGTGTTCTAAATCCCAAACTGCGGTCCCAGACTAGAGCACAAGAACCTGGAAAGGCAGCCACATAACATCCAGCTGTAAAAAGCAGTGGGGTTTCTGTCTGCCAGGAAGAGAAGACTAGAGAGGCAACCAAACTTTTAAAGAGCTGACAATCAAAATTTCATTCACAGAGCCCACTCACGTTGGGCTCTGACAGAGGGAAGACAGAGCAAATTAGAGCCTAGTGCAAAACTCTGGAGTTGGTGGCTCTGGGGAGTGAGCTGATGAGTCAAACACCAAGACCCCTGTGCTGAATCATTCCCCGATACTGCAGAAACCAGCTTTCTCAATCAGAGCACTTGCCTCCACACAGCATCAGCCTGGGGAAAGGTAATAAACCTACCCAGTGGAATACCTCTTGCTCCATTCTGTGGCAGTTAATATTGCTGAAGAATATAGCAGGGGGCTCTTTCAGTGACTTAGCCTAACAGGCAGCCTGCAAGTACTGTTGGATCTCTAGGTGCTTTGAGATTTTTGCTGACCTGCCCCCTGGCCAGGTGCTCATAAAAGCCCACCTTGATGCTCATCTTGGTCCTTTCTGTATTCCCCCAGGTACAGCAGAGGGAGTGACAAGCTATGGATTGCCAATTGCTCCAAACAAGTTCCCAAGGCCAGTAGCAGGCAGTTTCCAACATAGGTTTGCACCAGAGTCTAACTTAGGAGGCCCAGAACCAATAACACACACTGGCTAGCTGCACACAACAACAGAGCAGGATCCAATAAGCTTCACAAGCAGCATACCAACAGGTAGACTTCATCAGGCACTAAAACCTGCTGAGGTGAATTATGCTTCATGTGATCAGCACCTACACAGCAGCTTGACACTGTTTTGGGGTTGAGCCTCACAGTCACTCATCCAGAGGGCCAATTCCATGCATGAATGGGCCAATAGCAATTAAGACTCAATTATAACAGAAGGGCCCACATAATATGCACAGGGTACATATCTAGAGCACCCAGCACAAATTACAATGGAGACTATCTCCTTTGTCACAGAATATCTACTACATAAGGCAACTTACAAAGACTGCAAATTATAACAGATCTACCTAACACATAGAAACAAACACAAAGAGGCAGGAAAAGTGGGGAGACAAGAAATAGGCCCCAAACAAAAGAACAAGAGAGTCTTCCAGAAAAAGAGCTAAATGATGAAGGCTAGCGATATATCAGGTATAGAGTTCAATGTAATGATTATAAAGATGATCAACAGCATGAAAAATGACATAGAAACCATAAAAATTCAGTCAGAAAAATAAAGAGTGCAATATCAAAAATAAAGAATAAACTGAGAGATAAATGGTAGGCTAGGTGAAACAGGATAAAATCAACAATTTGGAAGACAAGGTTTAAAAAAATAAACACTGAAGCAGAGCAACAAAAAGAAAAAATACTTTTAAAAAATATATTTTATTACTTTTTCTATTACAGTTGTCTCAATTTTCCCCCTTTGCCCCCCTCTGCCTAGTACCTCCCTTCCCTCCAGCAATCTGGCCCCCTTAGTTCATGTCCATGAGTTGTGTATATGGATTCCTTGGCTTCTCCATTTCCTATACTATTCTTAACACCCTCCTGTCTATTTTGTACCTAACAACTTGTGCCCTCCCTATACTCCCCCTTACCCTCTCAGCTGATAATCCTGTAAATGATCTCCATATCTATGATTCTTTTTCTGTTCTCATTGTTTGGTTAGTTTGTTTTTTAGATTCAGTTGTTGATAGTTGTGAATTTGTTGCCATTTTAATGTTCATGGTTTTGCTCTCCTTTTTCACATATAGTTCCCTTTAATATTTCATATAGTAATGGTTTGATGATGATGAGCTCCTTTAGCTTTACCTTGTCTGGGAAGCACTTTATCTGCCCTTCTTTTGTAAATGATAGCTTTGCTGGATAGCATAATCTAAGTTGTAGGTCCCTGCTTTTCATCACTTTGCACATACTCTTAAACCTTCTAGCCTGAAAACAATCTTTTGAGAAATCAGTTGACAGTCTTGTGGGAACTCCTTTTTAGGTAACTCTCTGCTTTTCTCTTGCTGTTTTTAAGATTATTTCTTTATCTTTAAACTTTGGCATTTTAATTATAATGTGTATTGGTATGATCCTCTTTGGGTCCAACTTGTTTGTGACTCTCTGTGCTTCCTGGACTTGTACATCTATTTCCTTCACCAAATTAGGGAAGTTTTCTTTCATTATTTTTTTCAAATAAGTTTTCAATCTATTGCTGTTCTCTTCTGGCATTCCCTATGATTCAGATATTGGTACGTTAAGAGATGTCCCAGATGCTCCTTAGACTAGCCTCATTTTTGAATATTTTTTCTTCTTGCTGTTCTTATTGAATGCTTTTTTTATTCCTTATGTTGCAAATCATTGATTTGAATCTTGGCTTCATTTCCTCCACTATTGGTCCCTTGTGGATTTTTCTTTACTTCACATAATTCAACCTTCATTTCTACCTGAGTCTTCTTTATACTGTTGCCATACACAATGCTTTCTTTGAGCTTCCTGATGACCAGTTTTTGTTGTGTGTGTGTGTGTGTTTAACTCCGTACCTGATAGGTTGCTTGTCTCTATTTATTTAGTTCTTTTCCAGGAGTTTTGTTCTGTTCTTTCATTTGGGCCATATTTCTTTGTCTCTTCAATTTGGCAGCCTCCTTGTGTTTCTTTCTGTGTACTAGGTAGCCCTGCTTTGACTCCCTGTAACAGTAGCATGTCTTTTGTAGAAGAGACACCCATCTGGATGAATGTGGCTTCTTTAAATCCTAGGTTGTCAGACTTTAATACAGCCCAATTTTCTGATGAATCTAAGTGGTTTGTTTTACAGTTTAGTTGTAATTTTTGCTGTAGTTGTGTGCAGAGGTGAAGCATGTTTACTATGCCTCCATCTTGACTGAAAGTCTCTTAATTTGTATAGAGATTAAGTGAGGTGTTCTTTCCCAGAGGTCCATGGGCTCTCAAGCTATCTTCTAACTGAAGATTTAAACTAACTTCTAACTAAAATTTAACTTTGCTTGCCAATGGCCACCTGGGTGGTCCTGCCAGCACCCCCTCAAATGCCAATAAAAGGATTTGAAAAATGTGTATGGTTTAAGGGACCTTTGAGAAAACATGAAGCATAACAACATCCACATAATAGAGGTACCAGAAAAAGAGGAGAGAGAGCAAGGATTGAGAACTTATTTGAAGAAATAATGACTGAAAACTTACCTGCCTTAGTGAAGAAAGAAAAAAACACAAGTCCAGGAAGCACAGAGAGTCCCAAACAAATTATATGCAAAGAGTACCATACCAAGACACATCAAAATTAAAATTCTAAAAGTTAAAGTGGAATCTTAAAAGCAGCAAGAGAAAAGCAGAAATTTACCTACAAAGGAGTTCCCATGAGACTAACAGCTGATTTCTCAGAATATACTTTGCAGGCCAGAATGGATTGGGATAAAACATTCAAGTGATGAAAAGCAAGGACCAACAACCAAGCCTACTTTACCAAGCAAGGTTATCATTATAATTGAAGGAGAAATAAAGAGCTTCCCAGATAAGAAAAAGCTAAAGGAGTTTGTTACCACTCAACCAGTATTAAAAGATATGTTAAAAGGCTTGCTATAAGAATAAGAAAAAGGAAAAAAAACAAAAAACGGAGGAGGATACATAAGAAAATAAAATGGTAAAAATACATACCTATCAGTAATCATTTTAATGTAAATGGCTTAATGGGTTAAATGCTCCAATCAAAGAACATAGGATAGTTGAAGGTATAAGAAAACAAGACCCATATATATGCTATTTCAAGAGACTCACCTCAGAACAAAAGATACACATGGATAAAAGTAAAAGTCTGGAAAAGAGAAATTTCATGCAAATGGCAATAAAATAAATCTGTAGTAGCACTACTTATATATGAAAAAATACAATTTAAAACTAAGGCTATGGTAAAAGACAAAGAAGGACTCTACATAAGATAAAGGGAACAATCCAACAAGAAGAAATAACTCTTGCAAACATTTATTCATCCAACATAGAAACATCTAAATGTGTAAAGCAAACCTTGATGGACACAAAGTGAGAGATTTACAGTACTACAGTGAGATTAGGGTATTTTAACACCCCATTGACATCAATGGATATATCTTCCAGACAGAAAATCAACAAGGTACATCTGCCTTAAATGAAAATAATTTAATTGATATCACAGAGCATTTCACCCAAAATAGCAAATATACATTATTTTCAAGTGCATATGGAACATTTTCTAGAATAGAAACACATATTGGCAAATTTAAAAGTCTCAATAAATTTTAGAAGATTAAAATTATATCAAGCATCTTCTGTGATCATAGTGCTATAAAACTAAATCAGTTAATCACAAGAAGAGAGCTGAAAAACACAAAAAGATATGGAGATTAAATAACATATTTATTAAATGATGAATGGGCTAACATTGAGATCACAGAAGAAATTAAAAGATATCTTTCAACAAATGAAAATGAGACTAAAACAATCCAAAATTTGTGGGATAGAGTGTAAACAATCATAAGCAAAAAATTGGTAGCATTACTGGTCTACCTCAAAAAAACAAGAAACATCTCAAATAAACTATCTAACTTTAAACTTAAAAGAACTTAAAAAAATACAACAAACAACCCAAAGTGATTAGAAAGAGGGGGATAATAATGATCAGAGCAGAAATAATTTAAATGAGTGTAAAAAAATACAAAAGATCAATGAAACCAAGAGCTGGTATTTGAATATATAAACAAGATTGACAAAATTTTAACCAAACTAATCAAGGAAAAAGAAAGAGGAACCGTATAAAATATCATGAATGAAAGAGGAAAAGTAACAAATAGTACTAAAGAATTTTAGTACTAAGTACAAAGGATTCTAAGTACAAAAAGTACAAAGGATTTTAAGAAAATATTATGTACAATTAACCCCCCAAAACTGGACCATCTGGATGAACTGGATAAATTTCTGGAAACATAAAATCTTCCAAAACCAATTTTGGAAGACTCACAGAATCTGAATAGATAGAATGCAAGTAGTGAAATTGAAGCAGTAATTAATAAGTACAAAAACAAAACTCCCAACAAACAAAAGCCCTGGACTGAATGGCTTCATGGGTGAATTTTAGCAATTATTCTGAGAACTAACAACTATCTCAAAATTTTCCAAAAAATTTAAGAGGAGGAAAAACTCACCAACTCATTTTATAAGGCCATATTTATTCTTATTTCAAAACCAGATAAAGACACTACAAAGAAAGAAAACTATAGGCCAATATTCCTGATGAACATAGATGCTAAACTCCTCAACAACATACTAACAAATCAAATCCAGCAATGTATTAAAAGATCCCACCATAATCAAGTGGGATTTTCTTTCTTTTTTTTAATATTTTATTGATTTATTATTTTTAGACAGAGGGGAAGGGATAGAGAAAGAGAGGCAGAGAACATCAATGTGTGGTTGCTTCTCATATGTCCCGCACTGAGGACCCGGCCTGCAACCCAGAAATGTGCCCTGGCTGAGAATCGAACTAGCAACACTTTGGTTCATGGGCTGGTGCTCAGTCCACTGAGCCACACCAGCCAGAGCTCAAGTGGGATATTCTGAGGATGCAAGTTTCATACGATATCTGCAAATCAACAAATGTGATACACCACATAAAAAATGAATGATAAAAAACAAATAATGAGGAAAAAGCATTTGATATAATTCAGTATTCATTTATGACAAAAACTCTCAGCAAAGTAAAAATAGAGGGCGCTTACTTTAACATAATAAAGGTCATATACGACAGACCCACAGGCAACATCATACTCAATAGACAAAAACTACAAGAGTTTCCCCTTAAGATCAGGAATGACACAGGGATGTCTGCTTTCACCGCTCTTTTTCAACATGATTCTGGAAGCCCTAGTCACATTAATTAGGCAAGAAGAAGAAATAAAAGGTATCCATAATGAAACGAGAGAAATAATACTCTTACTATTTGGAGATGACATGACACTATGTAGAGAACCTTAAAGATTCTGCCAAAAAAACTACTAGAACTGATAAATGAATACAAAATAAACATCCAAAAATCAGTGGTATTTCTATACACTAATAATGGACTATCAGAAAGGGAAACCAAGGACAGGATCCTATTCACAATTGTTTCAAAAAGAATAAAATACCTAGAATAAATATACCAAGAATATTAAGATCTGTAGTAGGAACATGACAAGACACTGAAGAAAGAAATCAAACAAGATACAAATAAGTGAAAGCATATACCATGTTCATGGAGAGAAACAATTAACATCATTAAAATATCCACATTACTTGAAGCAATCTATAGATTCAACACAATTCCTATGAAGATACTAATGGTGCACTTTGATTATTATTTTATTTTATTATTTTATTGTTGTTCAAGTACAATTGTTTCCATTTCCCCCTGCCACTCTCCCCCACCATACCCACTCCCACCCTCAATCCTATGCCCCTCTGGCTTTGTCCATGGGTCCTTCATACATGTTCTTTGGTGACCCAGCCTCTTCTTTCCCCTGATAGTTCCTCCTCCATCTCCTCTGGTTACTATCAGTTTGTTCTTTATTTCAATGTCTCTGGTTATATCTTGCTTTTTTTGTTGATTAGATTTCACTTATAGGTGATATTATACGGTATTAGTCTTTCACAGCCTGACTTATTCCTCCAGGGGATATATCCATGAAAATATTGGTGCACGGAATATTTGAGATTTTCCTGCCTATGTTCTCCTCTAGGATTTTTATGGCGTTGTGACTTACATTTAAGTCTTTTATCCATCTTGAGGTTATTTTTGTGCGTGGCAGGTGTGTCAAACTCATTTTCACTAGGGGCCACAGCAGCCTTGCAGTTGCCTTCAAGGGGCCAAAATAATTTTAGGTCCGTATAAGTGTAACTACTCCTTAACTGTTAAAAATTTGAAATTACACTTGGCCTTTTGAAGGCAACCACAATGTTGATGTTGCCCCTGATGAAAATGAGTTTGACACCCTTCATGCATGGTGTAACTTGTTGATCAAGTTTCATTTTCTTGCATGAAGCTGTCCAGATCTCACAACAATTTGTTGAGACTATTTTTACTCCATTTTATGCTCCTGCCCCCTTTGTCAAATACTTACTCACCATGGTGTCTTGGTTATATTTCTGGGCTCTTTATTGTTCCATTGATCTATGTGTGTTATGCAAATACCAGACTGTTTTGATTACAGTGGCCTTGTAATATAGTTTGATATCAAATATTGTGATCACTTCTACTTTGTCCTTCTTTCTCAAAATTGCTGTGGCTGTCTACGGCCATGCCACCCTGAATGCGCCCGATCTCATCAAAATTGCTGTGGCTATTCAGGATCATTTATGGTTCCATATAAATATTTGAAATGTTTGTTCTATATCTGTGAAATCTGTTGGTATTTTAATAAGGATTGCATTAAATCTATAAATTGCTTTGGGTAGTATGGACACTTTGATGTTGTTAATTCTTCCAATCCATGAACATGGTAATGCTTCCATTTATTTATGTTTTCCTCAATTCCTTTCTTTAGTGTTGTGTAGTTTTATGAGTATAGGTCTTTCACCTTCTTGGTTATGGTTATTCCTAGGTACTTTATTTTTCTTATTGCTATAGGAAATGAGATTTTTTTCCTGATTTCTGCTTCTGATATGTCATTGTTGGTGTACAAAAACGCCTTCAATTTTCAAATATTGACTTTGTATCCTGCTGTTTTGACAAATTCACTTATTAAGTCCAGTAGTTTTCTAGTGGAGCCTACAGGATTTTCTATGTACACCATCATGTCATCTGCAGACAATGATGGTTTAATTCCTCCTTGCAGTTTGGATGCTTTTTACTTCCTTTTCTTGTCTGATCACTGTAGCTAGGACTTCTAGTACTATGTTGATTAGAAATAGTGAAAGCAGACATCCTTGTCTTGTTCTTGATCTTAGTGGGAAAGCTTATAGGTTTTCCTCTTGAGTATGATCACTGGTTGTAGATTTCCATATGTGGCCTTTACTGTGTTGAGGTATGCTCCCTCTACTCCCACTTTGCTCAGTGTTTTTATTATAAATGGGTGTTGTACCTTATCAAATGATTTTTATGCATTTATTGATATGATCATGTGATTTTTATCTTTCCTTTGGTTTATATTACATTTATTAATTTGCACATATCATTCCATCCTTGCATCTCCATGATGAATCCCACTTGATCATGGTGTATGCTCTTTTTATTGTATTGCTGGATGTGGTTTGCCAATATTTTGTTCAGGATTTTAGCATCTATGTTCATGAGCAATAGTGGTCTGTAGCTTCTTTACTTTATATGTCTTTATCTGGTTTTGGGATTAGGATGATGGTGACCTCATAAAAATGGCTTGGAAGTCTCCCCTGTTCTTGGACTTTTTGGAATACTCTGAGAAGGGTAGAGGAAAGCTCTTCCTGAAATGTTTTGTAAAGTTTTCCAGTGAAACCATCCAGTCCAGAGCTTTTGTGTGCCAGGAGTTTTGTTTTGTTTTGTTTTATTACTGCTTCAATTTCACCACGTTGGTATGTTCTGGCTTTCTGTTTCTCCTTCATTCAGTTTTGGAAATTATATTTTTCTAGAAATTTGTCATTTCACCAAGGTTTTCAAATTTCTTGGCATATAGATGTTCATAGTAATTTCTTACAATCCTTTGTATTTCTGTGGTATTAGTTGAAATCTGTCCCTTTTCATTACTGATTGTATTTGGGTCCTCTTTCTTTTTACCTTGTTGAGACTGATTAAAGGCTTGTAAATGTTGTTTATCTTTTCAAAGAACTGGCTTCTGGGTTTATTGATTAAAGGAAATTCATGCACCCCACCATGGGAATTGTAGCTCTAATGTTTCACATCTAAAGGAGCAAAGACTCTCGTGGAACATAGGTCGGCAAGCAGGACCCACGTATGTGACAGCGGAATTTCCTGTGGGTAAATCAGGATGGCACATTTCTTAGATTTAAAGCTTGCTCTTGCTGGGACCCCTCTCTCCCTGAATCAAAAGAACTTATGCTAATGCATGCCTAGCTTCCTCAGACCAGTGAGTTCAGCCCAAGCCTATTGTCTTTCCATTTGCATATCTATCCTCTTGATGCACTATCTTGGGCGTCTACCACCTAATGTAAATCTACAATCCATGCATAGTTAATGAAGACCATTCAGATGTAAAGTGACCAAGAAACAGCAATAAAAAGCTGGTCGACATGCGGCTCGGGGCCTCTCCAAGATGATAATGGAGGGGATGCGTGGTCCCGGAATTTCTAGTCCAGTGTATTATGTGTAAAATTATTTACACGCTGCCATGGCATACAAATCCTGCTGGCCACAATTTGCGACAATTGATCCTTTGAATTGTTCTTTTAGTCTCTATGTCATTAATTCTGCTCTGATCTTGGTATTTCCTTCCTTCTACTCACTCTGGGCTTTGTATGTTGTTGTTCCTCCAGTTCTTGTAGATGTAGGGTTAGGATATTTATTTGAAATGTTTCTATCTTTTTAAGTAGGCCTGTATAACTTTGAACTTCCCTCTCAGGACTGCCTTTGCTGTGACCCATAGGTTTTGGACTGTTCTATGTTATTTTCATTTGTTTCCAGAAACGTTTGAATTTCTTCCTTGATTTCATTATTAACCTAGTCATTGTTAATAGCATGCTATTTAATCTTCATTTGATTATTTTTGAGTTTTTTCCTTAAGGCTGGTTTCTAGTTTCTGGTCCTTGTGGCCTGATAAAATACTTGATATGATTTCAATTTTCTTGAATTTGTTGAAGCTTGTTTTGCATCTTATCTTGTGGTGTATCTTTGCAAATATCCTATGTGTGTTTGAAAAGAATATGTATCTTTCTTCTTTGGGATGAAATGTTCTGCATGTATCAGCTAAGTCCATTGTCTCTAGGGCACTGTTCAATGCCACAATATACTTGTTGATATTTTGTGTGGAAGATATTTATTGTTGTCAGTGTGGTGTTAAAAATCACCTAGTATAGTTGTGTTGCTGTTGATATCTTTCTTGAAGTCCTCCAAGATTTTCCTTATGTATTTGGGTATTCTTATGTTGTGTGCATATATGTTTATAATGTTCATATCTTTATGATAGATTCTTTTTTTTAAGATTTTATTGATTTTTTTTTTAGACAGAGAGGAAGGGAGGGAGAAAGAGAGGGAGAGAAATATCAAGGTGTGGTTGCTCTCAAGCGCCCCTAATGGGAACCTGACCCTCAACCCAGGTAAGTGCCCTGGCTAGAAATCAAACCAGTGACCTTTTGTTTCACTGGTCAATCCCTTGAGCCATACCAGCCAGGGCTTCTTGATGGATTTTTTCCTTAAGTGTTGTGTACTGTGTGTCTGTGTCTCTTTTTATGGCTTTTGTTTTGAAGTCTATTTTGTCTGATATAATTGTTGCTACCCTGGCTTTTTTTTTCTGCCCATTTACTTGGAATATTTTTTCTATCCCTTCCCTTTCAGTCTGTATAGGTCTTTTTTTCCGAAGTGGGTCTCTTGCAGGCAGCATATGTGCAGGTCACATTTTCTCATCCATTCAGCTACGTTATGTCTTTTGATTGGAGCATTTAATCCATTAATATTTAACATTATTATTGATAGGTATTTATTAATTTTTCTTCCTTGTTCCTTCATTCATCTATTTATCACTCTTTTTCTTCCTCTTCTTAGAGCAGTCCCTTTAGCATACTTTGCAGTGTTGGTTTGGTGGAAGTATATTCTTTCAATTTCTTTTGTCTGGGGAACTCCTTATTTTACCTTCCATTTTAACTGAGAGCCATGCTGGATATAGTCTTGGTTGCAGGCATTTGGTTTTCATTACTTGGAATATTTCTTGCCATTTCCTTCTGGCTTGTAGTGTTTTTGTAAAGAAATCAGCTGCTAGTCTGTGGCAGTGATTTCCACACATGTGTAAACAAGCAGTCCTGAGAATTTACACGTTTTGAGCACAGCTCCGTGTGATTCCTGTGTGAGCAAGTGTGGATCATGTCTGTGGGATGAGAATTCTCTAATAGGAATTTGGCAAAGGTGTATCTTAAAAAATTCTGGCTTGCTGATCCCTGAATATTGCTTTAACCTGGTCGTGTCTGCCACCGGATCTGAATCAACATCCCAATGCCTTGCTATGAGTAATCCTACGTGTTCTGCTTAATCCCATGAATAATCAATCCAATGTAAATGTGTCTTAATGCCTCTAATAAAACCCCCAGCTAAGCAACCCACGAGGTCTTTCTCCCCAAGATGGGGGATGGTGAAGGAGACCCGTGGCCGCCGGATTCCTTCCCCCCGCGTGTCTCAGTGTGAGGTTTATACACGCATTTGGTTACGGTCACCCATGGGTTTCGGCTGGGACGAGATCCCCACGGCACTAGCCTATCAGGGCTCCCTCTTATGTTACGCTTGTTTCTCCCTTGCTGCCTTTAAGATTTTTCTCTTTGTCTTTAATATTTTACATTTTAGGGACCAGAGACATGTGAAAAGAGGCTCAGCCATCAGAAAGATGCAAATTAAAACCACAATGAGATACCACCTCACACTAGTGAGAATGGTCATCATAAACAAATCAACAAACAATAAGCATTGGAGAGGGGGTGGAGAAAAGGGAACCCTAGTGCACTGTTGGTGGGAATGCAGACTGGTGCAGCCACTGTAGAAAACAGTATGGAATCTCCTCAGAAAACTAAAAATGGAAGTGTCTTTTGACACAGCAATTCCACTGCTGGGATTATATCCTAAGAATCCTCAAACACCAATTCAAAAGAACCTATGCACCCCAATGTTCATAGCAGCACAATTTACAATAGCCAAGTGCTAGAAGCAACCTAAGTGCCCATCAGTAAATAAATGGATCAAAAAACTATGGTACACTTATATGATGGAATACTATACAGCAGAAAGAAAGAAGGAGCCCCTACCCTTTTTGACAGCATGGATGGAACTGGAGAGCAGTATACTAATTGAAATAAGCCAGGTAGTGAAAGAAATACTATATGATGTCACCTTTAAGTGGTACCTAATCAGCAAAACAAACAAGCTAGCAAAATATAACCAAAGACATTGAAATTAAGAACAAACTGACAGTAACTAGAGGGGAGGTATGAGAGGATAATAGGGGAAAAGGGGTAAGGGTTTTCAGGAACAACTATAAAGGACACATGGACAAAACCAAGGAGGGTTGGGATCAGGGGAGGGAGGTGGGGATGGCTGGGGTAGGGGGTGTGGTGGAGGAAAATGCAGACAACTGTACTTGAACAACAATAAAAAAATATTTTGCAATTTAATTATGACGTTTCTTGGTGTAAGGTTCTTTGCATTCACCTTGATTGGAAACCTCTTTGCTCCATGAGCTTGTGTGGCTTATCCCCTCTCTAGGTTTGGAAATTTTTCTGTCATTTTTTCAAACAAGTTTTCTATCCCTTACTCCATTTCTTCTCCTTCTGGTATTCCTATGATTTGAATGCTGCTGCGTTTCATGTTGACTTGCAGTCCTTAAACTATCTTCATATTTTGGGGGTCTTTTTTCATGCTGCTGCTCTGCTTGGGTGGTTCTTTCTACCTTGTCTTCTGGGTCACTAATTCATTCCTCTGCTTCATCCCATTGGTTTATAATTCCTTCTAGTGTATTTTTTTTTATTACAGATATTGTGTTCTTCAGTTCTTCCTGGTTCTTGTTTATTACATTTTCACACTGTTGTAGTTCCATTTTCATGCTGTTGTAGTTCCATTTTCATACTGTTATAGTTCCCACTCAGTTCCCTCTAGTTGTCTGTGGGTTCCTTGAGCATCCTTATCACCATTTTTGAATTCTCTATCTGATAGTTTGCTTGCCCCCACTTCACTTAGCTCTTTTACTGGGAAGTCTTTAATTCCTTTCAATTTCTGGTTTTCTCTTTGTTTCCCCATTTTAGGTGACTCTTTTGGTTTGTTTCTGCAAATTTAGATGCTCTGCTTTGCCAGATGTCTTCATAGGGTGAACTTCTTCGGTAGGAGTTCTGTGGTTCTCTGTGGTGTGGTCTCTTAGATCTCCTTATCTAAATGGTCTAGGGTTTTCCTTTCTTACATTTGTGTGGGCTCTCTTGTTGTACTTGAGCTTTATCTGTTGGTGACTCCTTTGTTGGTGGGTTCTCCTCTCACTCTGGTGTACTGGTATTCTCAACTCCTGTTGGGGACCACTTTGTGTGGTATCAGAGACTATATCCCCATGCAAGCTAGGCCTTGAAAGAGGCCTGTAAGTCTTGGCTAGAAAGCCAGGAATGCAGGAGGCAGGCATGACCTGATACTAGCACCAAGGGTTCCTGTGGGAAATCAGTCCTGAAGAATACATTGTATCCTTTGAAGCTTGCTTTGCTTTGTATAGCCCTGTTGAGATAAACCATATGTTTAGGTTCAAAGCATAAGGAAGTGAACTCCTAGCTCATGAACCATGCTTTATCACCATCTGGTGTCAGCATGTCTAACGGACCCTGACCTGAGGCAGATCCTTGTTCCTTCCATTGTTATCTATAAATAATATGTTTTCTATCATTATAGCCTGTTGACATTGACTGATGAGCTATGCATGTATGCTGTATCCCCCTGCACATAATAATCTCAATAAAAGCCATTTCAGAAAAGGGTTCGGGGCATTCTCCGCTAGGGGAATCACCACCCTCTTTCCTGCCAGACAGATTGGGTCTGGGCCAACTCATTTCATCTGCTACTGGGAGAACACCATGGGATGGGGTTCCCCTCAAACTCTCACCTTGTGTTGTGTGCTGTTGTACACGTGTTGTTGAACAAAGCAATATTACCAGAGAACCAAACCTATTCTAGCAAAAGGAATCCCTCTAGCACATCAGCAATTCAACCACAATTGAAGTAAGAATAATGAAGGTGAAGAGAGACTGCAGATATTATAAGTTATGTAAAGAGAATATGAGATGACTAGAAGAGGGGAAAATGTTGTGTGGTAAGAGGGAGGAGAATTGATAAGTATTAGGATAGAACTGAGGCAAAGAAAGGAATAGAGCAATATTTATAATGTAAATAAAACACAAAAGGGCAATGGGAACAATACGGTAAGAAGAGGGAAGAGTATACTATGAGGTTAGAAATAAAATTGAAAAGGTACTGGACTAATGTGAATAAAATTACAGAGAAACCACAGGAGGGCCAATAGCAATGATAATTGAATAAAGTTTAATTAAGGTGGCATGAGAATAAGAATATTGTAGAAAAGCAAAAAAATGAATAGGAGCTGTCAACAGTAGAGAAAAATTATTTTGAGAGGACAGGGGACACAAAATAATAAGAGGAAGGAGTAAAGCTCAGGTTTAGAAACGGGAGGAAGAGGGAAAAAGGGGAGAAAGAAAACAATTAAATAAATTCCTCACTCAACTAATCAGGAGCAAGGGGAAGGTGAAATGGATTAAGACAGTGGGAGAGTATTCTATGGGACTTAAAGTACAAATAATTAGTGAACAAATAGAAGTTCCTTTGGAGAAGTACAGAAATAACCATGATATTTAACCCAACTAGGTACTGTTTATGAAAGGTGAAAAAGAAATAAGACTCTTAAGAAAGAAAAGAGCATATATGAGGTTAGATGGAGGAGAAATAGTAAGAGTGAGGGATAGAAACTAGGTATAGTGTGAGAGAAAATAAAGTTTATACCAACAGTAATAAAGCTCAGAAAGATGATGAAATAGATTAAGACCAGGGAAGGGTGCTGTGTGGGATTTGCAATAACAATAATATGGTAAAAAAATATATAATCTGAATAAAAAGAATAACAAGTAAAAGTCCAAGAGTGGTGTGTTATTTGGGACATGAGTAAAGTGAAAGAAGAAAAAGTAAAATGCACTATGAAAGGGAGAATTAAAAAATTCAAACAATAAAAACAAACAAACAAAACAAAATAAACTAAATAAATGGAAGGAAGAGAAATAAAAAATGCATGTTCTGAAGGATAGCAAAGTGAAATTTGTGTCAGCTGTTGCCGTTAGCCTTCTGACTTCTTTCTGGATCTGTCTTTGGTTGTCTCACAACTCCAATTCCTATTGTCTTACTCTTGGGGAGGGGTGGGCGGGGAGCTTCCAGTAGATTCTAAACTTGCCAAACCGGGGGTGGGGGCGGGGGGTGCCGGGCTCCATTTGTCGCTTTCCTGCCATTCCAGGAGGATGGGAGCTCACTTTGGGCTGTAATAATCGCAGGTGCCTGGTTTCTAGCACACACCCTTAGAGTGCTGTGCAGCCTGCTTTGTTCACTCTGTGCATTTTCACCAGACCCGTGCCAATAATCCGTCTCACTTTGCACCCCTTTGATCAGTCCATGAGGTGCACTGAGTGGGAACAAATTACACCCACCTTCCTCCCTCTTTGTTGCCCTGTCCCTTTGTGCACAACAAGGTCACTGCATGGGGGCTCAGTACCCTTATTGAAAAAATTCTCTGTGGGCGCTCCTGCCCTCTCCAAGCCCCTGCCGCCCCACTTTGACCAATCCATGAGGCGCCCTGGGTGGGAGCAAATTGTGCCGACAGTCCTCCCTATGTGCTGACCCAGCTATTGTGTGCAAGTTCCCTGCACAGGGGCTAAGTTCCACTTTTAAGAAAAGTCCCATTGAGTGCTGTCTGCCACTTCTAACAAGCGCCAGGCTTTCCACATAGTCCAACTATGACCAGTCCAGAGTTTATCTGGATCACGGCCAGTTGCGACCCCTCTCTTCTCCCAGCTCCAGGTGTCACCTGGCTCCCCAGTTTCTCTGGTAGTATCCCAGCTGGCACAGTTGCCCCCTGCCAGTGTGCGCCTCTGGCAATGTATCACTTATTGCCTTTTTATTCCTCCAGTGACTTTATGAGTCCTGGACTCTCCTGGTGTGTCTGGGAGGGGAGAGAAGCCCCTTGGTTGCTATGACTGCTCTGGCTCTCCTCCAATGCTCCTGTGGTAGCAGTCACGGTCTCTGGCAAAAAGGCTTGGGGACCTTCCCATCACCCTACAAAATCTCCTCACTGCCTGTTTTTAAGCGTTCTCTGTGCACTTCGGCTTCCAATCTTCATATCAGCTGAGATTCTGTTGGCTGTTCACTCTGTTCTTCAGAAGTTTGGCTAGGTGTCCTGGTTGGGTGCACAAGCAAGCAGGCTCAGTTTTCATGTACCTCACCACCATCACCATCCCCTCAACGGTGTACTTTATAGGGCAAATACTCCAAAAATGTATATGTAAACTCAAATGACCCTAAATAGCCATAGCAATCTTGAAAAAGAAGAACAGAGTTGTAGGAATCAAGTTATCTGATATCAAGCTATAGTCATAGAAACATGATAGTGGCACAAAAATAGACATATAGATCAATGGAACAGAATAGAGATCCTAGAAGTAAACCCGCACCTTTTATACCCATGCCCATCTTTCATTTAATATTTGACAAAGGAGGCAAAAACATATAATATCACAAATATTGCCTTTTCAATAAATGGCATTGGGAAAATTTGACTGATACATGCAAAAACGAAAAAAGAAAAAGAAACTAGACCACTTTCTTACACCACACACAAAAATAAATTCCAAGTGGATTAAAGATTAAATGTTAGACTCAAGACCATAAAATCCTAGAAGAAAATATAGGTAGTAAAATCTCAGACATTTCTTGTAGTGATATTTTTTCTTATCTATCTCCTCAGGCAAAGGAAACAAAAGAATAAACAAACGCTGACATGTTTCATTACATGATATTTTTAATTAAATCATCAATGTTGTTAATTAGTGATCACCGATCTCTTCAGAAAAGATTATATATATTGGAAAGTTGTCAGGTTTATAGTAGTGAATGCAAATTTTCCAAAATTCGAATTTATACTTGAAACTTATCATTGGTAAAAGGCAAAAGATTTATACGATCTGAAGAGGAACCAGAGTATAGAAACTTATCATTGGTAATAAATACTGTCAGATGTTCTTCTTAGAGCAACAGGTTCATTTTGGATAATTTTTGAAAATATCTGCCAAATATCCACACCTCATTAACCATATTAAGTCTAATAATTGTTCTTTCAATTAAAAATGATGTTCCAGTCAAAGGTACCTAAGTGAGCTGAATAATCGTACAAGTCCTTTTCTCTGAGATCAGCATGGTGCTTCAATATACAATGAAAGTGCTTCATGTGCATTTCCCATTTCACCACACAGAACATTAGAAAGCCATGTACTCAAAACATCATTTTATAAAAGTAACAATTTAATACATATTTAATTAAATTAATAATTATTACCACTTCATCTTTCTTAAATGAAACTGCTTTTTTTGCCTGTGTGATTTCCTGGGAGTTCATGATGGCACAGGACACAGTGACTCGGCATGACACAGTGCCACTACCACAATTTGTGCTAATGTGCCAGCAACTTTAGTCATCATTAGTGCTTTGGCACCACCAGTGGAAATGCCAGCACAATAAAAGGGCAAAGAAAATTAGTATTATTATAAAAATAGTTTTGATCTCATCTCTGGAAACCCCCAAAAGAGTCTCAAGAAGGGAGCCAAGACTGCACTTTGGAACTCACTGGCTTATGGTAACCGTAGGATTTCATGGTGAGAAAGCTATAAGAAGTTTTATTGTAATAAAATGCTGGTAGTGATCTGAAAATAAAGGTCATTACTCAAATGCAAAAGCTGGAATTAAGAAAACCCTGCATTTCTTCAATGGTATTTAACTCAGAGCTATACAAAGGTTCCCTTTACAATTGAAACCATTAACTTTTCAAAGTCATATTTATAGCTTTGAAATTATTTTTATATAATTTGGTTTTTGATTAGTCAAAATTCTTGAAATACAGTTATTATTGCAGCATGTAGCACACACACACACACACACTGATAACTGTTTGCATTATCAGTGTTCCTATATCCATCCTCATCTTCCCTCTAGTGACAATGAAGGAAATAGTCCTCCTATCAGTGATTAGTGTGAAGTCTGAAGCAAATAGCACTCCTCATTAATAATATCAAGCTTGAGTGTGGGCAATAATTATTGCCCACATTCTCAGTTACTTATCTTTTACTGTAACTGTCTTATTCTTGTAGTATCAGTCTTCATTCACTGGGTCATTACCATCAACACATAAGCATTCTCTTCTATCTCCTGTTTTAACAGAAACAACAACAAAGAAAATTCTACCTGCTCACTATTTTCTATGCAATTCAAATTTCTCATCCTTGAGACTCTTTAATTCACTCAAATATTGTACCCATCCTGGTATGCTACTGAAATCACTGCTGTCAAGCACACAAAAACATCCCTGATGCCAAACCTAATGAATGCCTTTCTGTCTTCTTTCTTCCTGAGCTCAAAGTATCACTCAACATACAGTGCAATATCATCTTCATGTTTCCTTTTTGGAATTTAGCAGTCTCACTCTGTAGAGGCTTTACTCCTCATTCACTCAGGTCCCTTTCCAGTCTCCTTTGCTGGCTCTTTTTCCCAACTTCTAAATATGGGGTTCTCCGAGGCCTAGTAATTATAAGCATTTTTCTTTCTTTGCCTTCTCTCTTGAGTTGACCTACTCCAACTCCTTGCTGATGATTACCATATTTATATTTCTACCCTAGCCTTTCCATCTAAACACCATTCTCTTGTTTTTACCAGGGTTCATGACATCACTATTTGGTCCCAAATGACTTTTAGATGTCTCAAAATAGTACGTCCAAAATGTAATTTTTTTAATTTTTTCTCCCCCAAACCTATGCCTTCTCCCATTTTCTTCATTTCATTTTCTACGCATTGTTCCAACCAGACATTTAGGCATTACCCTACATTTTTTTCCTTTCCTCAGGCCCAGACCTTCAATATTTTAAAATTTTACACATTCAGTTTTTATCCTGTTTAAGAATGCCAAGTTTTCTACTATACATAATCATATTGTGTAAATCATCTTCACATATTCTTTGTATGTTTATTTACTAGACCCTTGGGACTTTATTTATGAGTTAAGAGATGCAGTTCAATGGAGACAACAGTACTTGAACAACAATAAGAAAAGTTAAAAAAATAAAAATAAAAAGATGCAGCCCAGTTACCCCTCGGCACATTTAGATTATAATTCATGAAACTGGTGCTGTAGATACAAGTCTTGCTTTACAAAGGGGCTGCTTTCCAAAGTTCTGCTCCCCAGTATAAATTGATTGTGCCATTACATATATTTTCATAAGTAAGAAACAAAATAGAATACTTCGATGCTTTTTAAATAATCCTGGTGATTTTTAATTTTTTTATATTCACAAGTGAGAATATTTTAGAGTAATCTTCATAGTCACTGCCTCAAAACTCTTACTTATCTCAGACAAACCATTTTCATAACAAATGGCTACACTCTCTATAAACATAGTGAAAACAGTGAAACATGTGGTAACCTTTTAAAACTAATAAATGATACTATGTGTGCCTCTTCTCTTTTTTGACCACTGCCCTGCGCTCCCCTTAGTCTTGATGCATTGACACTCTTTATACTCCTCACAATAGCTAATGTTTCCCTCTAAAATTTGTTCCAACATCAATATCCCACATTTTGTCTTAGAGTACAAAGCTGCAGATAATATAAATAACCTCATATAGATTTTTAAAACCAATCTAAAAGAAAAACTCTTCCAAAACTGTTAAAGTGCTGACTTCTTTTATTTGGTCTTCAGATGCTAATAGATGAATCATACATCTATTTAAAACTAATTTTTAGCTTCCACGTATCCTATTGATATTAATAGAAGTTAAGTTATATGCACAATGACATAGAAAACAAGAGAGGGCAAAACATAAGTTGGCATGTATCTCTGTTTATTATCAGTATATTAATCATTGGCGGTACATGCTTTCTTCTGACAATGTCTTTTACTCTCTGAGTCTGAATTGCTTGCTCAGTCTTTCCCTACAGAGCTAAAGGGAATTTTCTATTGCTACTTTTAAGTGCAGAAACATTTTAAATTTTGGTGAGGTCATAAGAACACTGATAAAAAATTTTCCCCTCTCTGTGGATCAGAAGCAGATTTTTAAACATTTTTATTGTATTTTTTCATTACCATTTATCCAATTACTATTTTGATTAGAGAATATAAATAATATCATATGGTGATGTTTAACACAGGTGTGACTTGTTATGATATCTGCATCATATAAAATATTTTTTTATTTTTCAAAATGTGATTTTTAAAAGCCCACAAAATACATTGAAAAAATAACAACAAGGTTACTGTAACTAAGGATACTTTGGAATTGCTTGGTTGAACTTCATGAGAATCTTGACATGCAACCATTAATTAAATAATTTTTCCTAATATTTGTAGTATGCCAAATGAGTCAAAATTTTCAGCTCATCTAAACTGATTTTGAGAGCAGTTTTCAGTCAAAATCAAGTATCCAAATAGGCTCAGAGTTCTGTCATCTACCATTGTAAGAGTCAGTCAAAACAGAAAACTTACTGACTCTGCATATACAAAATATTTTTAATTAAATAATACATTTGGAGCCACAAGCAGAAAACAAACTAAAAAGAAATGTTTCAAGATGCATATCCTGTGACCCAATAGTGAGGTAAGTCTTAAATACCCATATACCAAATTGTGGATCATTTACCTAAGGAGAGTTTTTAATATGCTTTGGTGTGTTTTTATGTGGAGAGCAGATTGGTCAGATGTTCAGTTAGTAATCCAGAGAAAATCATTATATAATGTGCCTGGACACTGGTGAAAAAACTGGATGGAAATTATGATCAATAATTCTGATGCAATCTACTAGCCAGGTCTCATCAACTCATTTAAATATACAGGTCCCTAAAGCAAAGCTTCCTCAGACAATAAGTATTTTATTTATTTTGAAATATGAAGATCTTCAACTGTTCTATGATGGGAACCCCTCATGTGCTGAGAAAAGGCACCTGGGCTCAGCATGCCCAATGTTCCCAGTCAGAGATGTCTCTAAAAACAATATAAAATAGAATTCTGTCTTGCTTCTTTTTATCTCCCCATTGTGTTGTTTATTTGATTTTCCTATTAGTGTAGGTTATAATATTCTGAGTGCAATGAAAAATAATTCAGTGAATCTGTGCTCAGTATCTAAAGGGAGTCTCAAGCCAAAAAATGTAAAGAGTATTTCTCCTGTCTTCCTTTAATTGTCTGAACAGTATGCATAGACTGTCTAGAATGACTGTAAGAAGTGATGTGTGCAAAGAAAAATCCCTGACCAGTGCTCTGCACTTTGCTATTTGCCTGTGGCGATGGACAGTCCAGAGATAAAGGGGGGGAAAAAGGCTAAAATACATCAATCCCAGAAATCTCTTATAAGTAGTAACTGAAGGCAAAATAACATGCAGCTGACTGATAAAAAATGAGGCTACCTTGTGAATTTAGGGTATAATTCCTTTTGCCCACTTCTAGTTAAAACCCAAACAATTTTTTTTTCACCTAGCTTCCAATTGCAGAGCCTGTTGAAAACTTATTATTTTCAAATAGGATTACATTCTGTTAATACGAGAACATGCATATTACCATATCTGGTATAAATCAAAAGTTCCAATTTGCTCACTACATGTAAATCCAATTCAAAATATTTCCATAACATATATCTGCTGGGTGTTACACTATTTGTGTGTCACTCTGGAATGGATTAACTCCATGACAGGCTAGGCTCAGTTTTTCTGCATTTGGTGTTTTAAACAGTTTATATTTGTTATCATATCAAAGACAGGCTTGCAGTTTTCAAAAGGAAGAAGAGAACACAGTGCCCAAGGCTCCTCCAGCATTACATTTCTTATTCCATTTTATCTTTCCTGGTTTTGACTAATGTCAGTAACAGCTACTGGTAATAAACTGCATGTTACATCCTGCTGCTGCCTTGAAGCCTGGCTTTGATACATTGTCAGCCAATCGGAAGCATTTCCTGATTACATTTCCAAATTGCTTGTTTATTGATTGAGTGTTAATAAAGCAAAAGACAAGTGTATGGCTTAAATTAAATGAAAGTTTCCTTTGATGTTCAGATTATCCAATCAACCAATATTCAGGGAAATGTAAGCATTTGGAAGTTTTATCTGAAAAGGAAAAAATATGTATGAGGTAAATGAATCTTTGCATAGACACAGTAGCTAAGTGCTAATGAAAAATATGTGCAACTTAGCACACTGCAATTTCATTTATTTCGCAGGCAAAGGAAATTATGTTATTCAATTCACCTCACTTCTCAAATCTGAACTAGAAAAGGTATTCTAGGAGGTGTGTCATTTAGCGGGCAATGATTTCTTAAATCTGTAAGCATTTTAGTAAATAAAATAAAGACTATATAACTTTATGGATTTATTCAAGTTCTAATAATTGTAAGTAGTAGTACAACTTACATATCTTTGGACTAATACAGTGTAGCTGTTCTTATGACATATAGTCAGCTCACCTAGTAAAAAAAATAGGCTTTTGAAATTGTTAATAGCTTCTGACATATACTTCTCAATGAGAAAGCAACCTCTTATGAAAATAAGGGGAAATCAGACATTTCTGTCAATGTTGTAAATGAATATTCAAAAGGTTTGACAAAGCCAGGACTCACAGAAGTTCAGCACTATATCGTGTGTAACCTATCAGCTGCATATTTTGTTACAGAGAAAAATTAGTGTTATCTTGAGATCTTGAATAAAATTACAAAAAGACAACTTTTATTTATTTTATATTTTATTTTTTAATATCTTTTTATTGCTGTTCAAGTGCAGTTGTCTCTCCAATTTTCCCCCCACTATGCCCCCTCTCCCCACACCACTCTGCCTCCCACCCTCGAACATACCCTCTTTGGCTTTTTCCCTGCATGTGTTGTACATGTTCCTTGATGGCCCGTCCCCCATTTTCCCCCATTATCCTTCTCCCCCTTCCCTTCTGGTTATTATCAGTTTGTTCTTTATTTCAGTGTCTCTGGTTATATTTTGCTTGCTTATTTGTTTTGTTGATTAAGTTCCACTTACAGGTGAGATCATATGGTATTTGTCTTTACCACCTGGCTTATTTCACTTAGCATAATGCTCTCCAGTTCCATCCATGCAGTCAAGAAGGGTAAGAGCTCCTTCTTTCTTTCTGCTGCGTAGTATTCCATTGTGTAAATGTACCACAGTTTTTTTGACCCACTCATTTACTGATGGCAATGTAGGTTGCTTCCAGCACTTGGCTATTGTAAATTGTGCTCTTATGAACATTGGGATGCAAGGCTTCTTTTGAATTGGAGTTTCAGGATTCTTAGGTTATAATTCCAACAGTGGAATTGTCAGGTCGAAAGGCAGTTCCATTTTTAGTTTTCTAAGGAAATTCTATACTGTTTTCCACAGTGGCTACACCAGTCTGCATTCCCAACAGTGCACTAGGGTTCCCTTTCCTCCATCTCCTCTCCAGCACATGCTTTGTGTTGATTTGTTTATCATGGCTATTCTCACTGGTGTGAAGCATCATCTCATTGTTGTTTTAATTTGCATCTCTCTAATGCCTACTGATGCCCAGCATCTTTTCATATGTCTCTGGTCTCTTCGTATGTCTTCCTTGGAGAAGTGACTGTTCAGGTTCTTTGCTCATTTTTTTATTGTTTGTCTTCCTAGAGTGAAATCATGTGAAGTCTTTATATATTTTGGAGATCAAACCCTTGTCGGGGATATCATTTGCAAATATGTTTTCCCATTTGGTTGGTTACCTTTTCATTTTACTGCTGCTTTCTTTTGCCATGCAGAAGCTTTTTGATTTTGAGGCAGTCCCATTTGTTTATTCTTTCCTGTATGTCCCTTGCTTTATGGGATATATCAGTGAAAATACTGCTGCATGGAATATATGAGATTTTCCTATTTTCTCCTCTAGGATTTTTATAATATCGAGACTTATATTTAAGTTTCTTACCATCTTGAGTTTATTTTTGTGTATGGAGTAAGTTGTTGATCAAGTTTCATTTTTCTGCATGTAGTTGTCCAGATCTCCCAACACCATTTAGTGAAGAGGCTATTTTTACTCCATTTTACGTTTCTGCACCCTTTGTCAAATACTAGTTAACCATAGTGTCATGGGTTTATTTCTGGACTCTCAACTCTGTTCCATTCATCTATGTGTCTATTCTTATGTCGCTACAACTCTGTTTAGATTACAGTGTCCTTTTAATATAGTTTGATATAAGGTATTGTGATCCCTCCTACTTTGTTCTTCTTTCTAAAAATTGCTGCGCCTATTCAGGGTCGTTTGTGCTTCCATGTAAATTTTTGAAATGTTTGTTCTATATCTTTGAAATATGCCAGTGGTATTTTAATTGGGATTGCATTGAATCTATAGATAGATTTGGGTAGTATGGACATTTTGATATGTTAATTCCTCCAATCCATGAACATAGTACATGCTTCCACTTTATTGTGTCTTCCTTAATTTCTTTCTTCATGGTTGTGTAGTTTTCTGAGTACAGATCTTTTACCTTCTTGTTTAGGTTTATTCCTAGGTACTTTATTTTTCTAGTTGCTATATCAAATGTGATTTTTTTCCTGATTTTTGTTTCTGATATTTTGTTGTTGGTGTATAAAAAATGCCGCTGATTCCTTTGTAATCTTTGACTTTGAATCCATTGTTTTGCCAAATTCACTTATTAGGTCAAGTAGTTTTTTGATGGAGTCTATAGGGTTTTCTAGGTACACTATCATGTTATCTGCAAACAGTGACAGTTTATGTCCTCCTTCACAATTTGGATGTCTTTCATTTCTCTTTCTTGTCTGATCACTGTGGCTAGTACTTCCAATACTATGTTTATAGAAGTGGTAAAAGAGAGCATCCTCGTCTTATTCCTAATCTTACTGGGATAGCTTTTAGTTTTTGCCATTAAGTATGATGTTGGCTGTAGGTTTCCCATGTATGGCCTTTATTACGTTGAGGTATGCTCCATCTACTCCCACTTTTCTGAGTGTTTTTATCATAAATGGGTGCTGTACCAATCAAATGTTTTCTCTTCATCTATTGATAGAAGCATGTGATTTTCACCTTTCCTTTTGTTTATATGATGTACTATATTGATTGATTAGAGAATATTGTACCACCCTTGCATTCCTGGGATAAATGACACTTGATCATAGTGTATGATCTTTTTAATATATTGCTGTTTAATATATGTGGTTTGCTGGAATTTTGTTGAGGATATGTACATCTGTGTTCATCAGTGATATTGGCCTGTAGTTTTCTTTCTTCATTCTGTCTTTATTTCATTTGGGATTAGGACGATGCTGGCTTCATGAAAAGAATTTGGGAGTCTTCCCTTCTCTTAGACTTTTTTGGAATAGTCTGAGAAGGATAAGGGTTGTTAGCTCTTCCTTAAAGGTTTTGTAAAATTCTCCTCTGAAACCATCTGGTCTATTGCTTTTGTGTGTCAGGAGTTTTTTGATTACTGCTTCAATTTTGTCAGCTGTTATTGGTTTGTTCAGGCTTTCTGCTTCTTCACTCAGTTAAGGAAGATTATATTTTTCTAGAAATTTGTCCATTTTTCCCAGGTTTTCAAATTCCCTGGCATGTAGTTGTTCGCAGTAATTTCTTATAATCCTTTGTATATTGTGGTATCAGTTGTAATTCCTCCTCTTTAATTTCTGATTTTATTTATTTGGGTCTTCTCTCTTTTTTTTTTTTTTGTTTGTTGATGAGTCTCCTTAAGGGCTTGTCAATTTTGTTTAACTTTTCAAAGAACCAGCTCCTGAAATTATTGATCCTTGAATTGTTCCTTAGTCTCTATGTCATTTAATTCTGCTCTAATCTTGGTTATTTCCTTTCTTCTGCTCACTCTGTGCTTTGTTTGTTGTTGTTCCTCCAGTTCTTGTAGCTGGATGGTTAGGTTGTTAATTTGAAATGTTTCTATAGGCCTTCATCGCTATGAACTTCCCTCTCAGGGCTGACTTTGATGTGTATACCATAAGTTTTGGGTTGTTGTGTGTTCATTTTAATTTGTTCCCAGAAACTTCTGGATTTCTTCCTTGATCTTATTATTGACCCATTTATTGTTATGGCATGTTACTCAATCTCCATGGATTTGAGTGTTTTTGAGATTTTCCTTGAGGTTGGTTTCTACTTTCAGGACCTTATGGTGTGAAAAAATGCTTGAAATGATTTAAATTTTCTCGAATTTGTAGAGGCTTGATTTATGTCTTATCATGTGGTCTATCTTTGAAAATGTTCCACGTGCATTTGAAAAGAATGTGTAATTTCAAATACCATATGATTGCATCTTTAACTGGAACATAATCAACAAAAGAAAAAAGCAAGCAAAATATAACCAGAAACATTGAAATTAAGAACAATCTAACAATAGCCAGAGGAGAGGGGAGAGGGGACTGTGGGGAGAAGGGTTTTCAGGAAATACTATAAAGGACACATAGACAAAACCAAGGGGGAGGGTGGAAGCAAGGGAAGGAGGTGGGTTTGGTTAGGGTGGGGGTGAGGGGAGGGGAGAAAATGAAGACAACTGTAATTGAACAACAATGAAGTAATTAAAAAAATAATGTGTATTTTGCTTCTTTGAGATGAAAGCTTATATATATTATATATGTATATATTATATATGTGTGTGTATATATAAAAAATACATATGAGTTAAGTCCACTTGATCTAGGGTATTATTCAATGCCATAATATCCTTATTGACCTTTTGTTTGAAAGATGTGTCCATTTTTGAAAGTGGGGTTTTAAGTCCCCTAGTATAAGTGTGTTGCTATCTATATCTTTCTTAAAGTCCTCCAAGATGTCCCTTATATATTCTGGTGCTCATATGTTGGGTCCATATATGTTTTTAATGTTTATGTCGCCTTTTTTTTTTTTTTTTGGCTGGGTGCAGTGAACTTTATTGAATGGTGCATGACAAAGCCAGGCTCGGTAAGCCCTTACCCTCTTCAGGGGGTCTGGGATGGAAACTGGAGGTCAGGAGATTTTCAGTTGGTTGGGGATCGATTTAAGACAAGGACTCCCTGGCAGCTGAGGGTCTCTCTTCCTGTCACTGGGGATGGGGCTCTTACTCCTTGGAGGCCATGTGGACCACAAGGTCCACCACCCTTATACTGCGGCCAAATTCATTGTCATACCAGGAAATTAGCTTGACAAAGTGGTCATTGAGGGCAATGCCAGCCCCAGCATTGAAGGTAGAGGAGTGTGTGTCACTGTTAAAGTCACAGGAGACAACCTGGTCCTCGGTATAGCCTAGGATGCCCTCGAAGGGGCCCTCTGTTGCCTGCTTCACTACCTTCTCCATGTCATCGTATTTGGCAGCTTTCTCCAGGCGGCAAGTCAGATCCACAACTGACACATTGGGGGTGGGCATATGGAAGGCCATGCCAGTGAGCTTACTGTTCAGCTCAGGGATGACCTTGCCCACAGCCTTGGCAGTGCCAGTGGAAGCAGAGATGATGTTCTGGGCAGCCCCTTGGCCATCATGCCACAGCTTGCCAGAGGGTCCACCCACGGTCTTCTGGGTGGCAATGATGGTGTGGACTGTGGTCATGAGTGCCTCCACATTACCAAAGTTGTCATGGATGACCTTGGCCGGGGGCCCAAGAAGCTGGTGGTGCAGGAGTCATTACTAGACAATCTTCATTGGGTTGTCATACTTGTCATGTTTCACACCCATCACAAACATGCAGTCTTCTGTAGACGGAGCAGAGATGATGACCCTCTTGGCTCCATGCTTCAAGTGAGCCCCAGCCTTCTCCATGGTGGTGAAGAGACCAGTGGACTCCATAACATATTCAGCAGCAGCATCACCCCATTTGATGTTGGTGGGATCTCTCTCCTGGAAGATGGAGATGGACTTTCCATTGATGACAAGCTTCCCATTCTCAGTCTTGACTGTGCCTTTGACTTGCCGTGAATAGAATTGTACTGGAATATATAGACCATATAGCTGAGGCCAATGAAAGGTTCACTGATGGTGGCAACGTCCAATTTGCCAGAGTAAAAGGCAGCCCTGGTGACCAGGCACCCAATATGGCCAAATCCGTTCACTCTTATCTTCACCATCGTGTCTCAAGGTTGAAGCTGGCACTGCACAGGAAGATGTGGCTGTCTGTTGAACAGGAGGAGCAGAGCTGTTTATGTCTTCTTGATAAATTCGTCCCTTCAGTATTATGAAGTGTCCTTCTGTGTCTCTTGTTACGGCCTTTGTTTTGAAGTCCTTTTTGTCTTATATAAGTATTGCTACTACAGCTTTTTTCCCCTGTCCATTTGCTTGGAATATTTTTTCCAATCTTTCACTTTCAGTCTGTGTAGGTCTTTTTTTCTGATGTGGGTCTCTTACAGGCAGCATAGCTGTGGGTCATATTTTCTTTTCCATTCAGGCACCCTGTGTGTTTCAATTGGAGCATTTAATCCATTAACATTTAAGGTTATTATGGATAGGCACTTACTCACTTTTCCCACTTTGTACCTGTGTTCCTCTCTCACTCTTTTTCTTTCTCTTCTTATAGCAGTCCCTTTAGCAAGTCTGGTAGGGCTGGTTTGGTGGAGGTGTAGTCTTTCA
>PVJI01020489.1:0-28940 GCA_004026765.1 Micronycteris hirsuta | reverse complement strand
TGACCCCTTCCCTCCGAAGCAGTCTCCCTACCGGTTGATCTTTCAGTTTTATGCGCAGTCCTGGTTTCCAATCTTCTCTACTCTGGAATACAACTGGGTGATCGCTCTGCTCCTCAGAAAATCGGCCCGATATCCCGCCAGTGGGCCGGAGAATAGCGATCACGCTTCTCCCTTCTCCGCCGCCATCTTTCTCCCCCCTATTTGTTTATTGACAGGGAGATGATTGAATGACCTCTGACACACCCTCCTTCAGAACATCATGCAGCAGTTCGATAAGGAGGTAGTTCTCCATGTGCTAACATGAATTATGTCCAACATGTCTTGTTAAGAAAACTGCAAGTTGAAGAACAATAGTCATAGTATGATCTCATTGAGAAAAATAAAATTTGTTAAGAAACAGAAAGTATGTATTTCTATAGTATTTATTTATAGATAAAAATAAGAGATATATAGTAGATTGAAAAACATTGACCATCTCTAGACAGAAGACTAAGATGGTGATGGTCAAGACAGCTTTTATTTCATCTATTTTGTTAGGAGTTTTCAAGGACATGCTCATGTACAAATTGAATAAGTAAAAAAAATGGTATAAAAAGGAAAGGAAACTCAGTGAGTAGTAACATGGACTTCTGCAGCATCCTGTACCTAGCCCAGTATCCACCCTCATTTCCTTTCTTTCCAACTCAGAAGACCTTCCTTCTTTCCAATTTTTATTTTTATACTAAGATCCACTGGCCCCTGAAACTTAACCCCACAATCTTACATCTTTTTCAACAGTGTCCCCACTACTTTCAACCCCTCCCTGTGCCACATGGAATTGCTCTTGCTTAGTGTGGCAAGGCCTGTGTCTTCCCATGCAGTCTATCTGAGTTGGAAATCTTCTTTTCTTAAGGCTATCCATATCATGAATATGCATGTTTTGTGAAAATTGCTTTTTCCAAAAATTTCTCTATCAATAGGAATTATAAAAATTTGAGATTGATTTTTAAAGAATTGTCATTATGCAAGATTCAGAAACCTTTGACAATTCTGCATTTATCCAAATCCTCTTACACTTCCTGAGAACTGTTCTCATCACTTAGTTCTTATACGTACTTCATCAGACTTGGAACTAGGGATTTTGAGTTTTTTTTGATATGGCTAGTATCTCTACAGCGGCTGTATTGCTTAATTAAGCAGTTCTTGTGTGTGGAAAGGATATCATTTTAAATAATGTGTGACACTTTATTAAACTAATATTCTCAGAGATTTTATAATCTTAAGTTTAGCTTCATGCTGTCTTCAAATAATAAACATTTGAGTGCTCTAATTCAAATAATAAACATTTGAGTGTTCTAATTATTTATTCATAACTCGTATCTTATTTAATTCAGCTTTTTTACATTTTTATTGTTGTTCACGTACAGTTGTTACAATTTTTCCCCCACCACTCCTGCCCACCCCAGCCATCCCCACTTCCCACCCTTGATCTTACCTCCCTTTGTTTTTGTCCATGTGTCCTTTATAGATGTTCCAGAGAATCCTTCCCCCTTCTCCTCCATTATCCCCTCCCACCTTCCCTCGGCTTACTGTCAGTTTGTTCTTAGTTTCAATGTCTCTGATTATATTTTGCTTGCTTATTTGTTTTGTTGATTAGGTCCACTTATAGGTGAGATCATGTGGTATTTGTCTTTCACTCCCTGGCTTATTTCACTTTAAAAAATACATAAAATCATAATTGTGATAGGTATCTATCCTTTCTTCTTTTCTGATTTTTATTTTAAGAACTTTAAATAACTCATGTAAACATATAATATATCCTAGAGTATATGGCCAAAAATTGTTCCTTTTACCTTTCTAAGATTTTTAAAAAATAGATGTTGATTTTTATCAAATTAATTCATCATCTTTATGGCTATACTTATGTTCTATATTTTCTTCATTTTAACATTAACCTTTTGTTCTGGTATACATCATGCTGGGTCTTGGTGGATGATGAATTTTATAACTACTGTAAGATTCAAGTTTTTATTCTACCTTTGTTAAGATCTTTTGTATCTATAGTAGACACTTGAAAATCATGATATGTTCAAAACTACCATAAATCCCCAGATTTTCTCTTCAAAATACAGGGAAAAGGCACTGTGTGCCTCTATCACTTATTATTTCTTAATAATTTTAGTAAGACTTCTTGTCTTGCTTACAAATCATATGTAATCTTACAGCATTTGTTAAATGGGGACACACCCTCATGATCCAGACACTGTTGCTGCCTTGTGTCAGCACTCTGAAAGCAGACTCTCAGTTGAAGATTTGGCTTCAGGTAAAAAGGTTTAAGACATGATCCCAGGGAGCAGGAAGGAAAGTAGGGGAGAGAGACAGGGAAAGCAGAAAAGCCAAGGAAGGCTGTAGTATGGAGCAGGTAATTGGTGTAGACAACCAAAGCTTAATCCAGTTGGGAACTCTCTGAGAAACACATAGAACATATTGGGTTGGCCCAAAGGTTATTTCTTTTTTTTTCCCCGTAATATGATTCCAGTAGTATTTAGTTGTCTCTAACTTCATTTGAAACAATTTTATTAGATTCTACTGTGACACCTGTCATATCAGCATGCATTAAAAAAAAAAAACACTTACCAAAATTGGTGGATTTTTGTGTAGCCATTTTAATATTGAAGTTGGAGGAAACTATACAACATTTTTGGCATGTTTTGCTTTCTTATTTCAAGAAAGGTGAAAATACAACTAAAACACACACAAAAAAAATTGTGCAGTGTGTGGAGAAGGTGCTGTGACTGATCAAATGTGTCAAAAATGGTTTGTGAAGATCCGTGCTGGAGGTATTTCTCTGGTTGATGCTCCATGGTCAGTAGAGCTGTTGAATAATAGTGATCAAATGGAGATATTGAGAACAATCAATGTTATACAATATGGGAGATAGCTGAATACTCAAAGTATCCAAATCAATAAAGTTATTGGTGAAAATTAAAAATGTGTCTTTTATTTTAAGCGAAAAATCATACAGACTTTTTGGCCAAACCAATACTTTTGAAGGGTCCTGCAGAGAGGTGGGGAAGTAGATATAATGCTCTAGTTGCACTGGTTGAGGGATGCCCTTGGGACATGAAATACCAGGTCTTCTGGTCTTCCTGCACTGCCTGAAGGCAGAGTACCTGCCCTGACCTGGGCATCAGAAATTCCTACATCCAAAGCCATGCTTTAAGGTGGGAACAGCTTCCTGTATAGAAGCCACTGCCACAGCTGAGCACAGGAGATGCAGAGCAGCGTCCATGTATCTGCTAGAGCCAATATTCCCAGGGTAGCTTTTTCAAAGTTAATGCCTCATTTCAGGAGAGATCTTTTTACCAGCAAAAGTACTCATTAAACATTATACAACTGACTTCCTCCATATTAAAAACTGTACAGTAAAATTTTTTAGGTCAATGACACAAAAGAAAATTTATTGGAGAAAGTAATCAGTTCCTAAAGTACCTTTATTTCTAACATACTGCAATTTCTCATGCCACCACTGTTATTTCTAAAATAGCTCCTGTTTCTCCCAGAGGCCAGAATCATTGTCCAGTCTTTGTCCCCACAATGTAAATCTGGAGCCTGCCATTCTTATGTACCATGATCTTGACGCTGCCCACCCCAGACTCTCAAACTGTGCTGAACAACCTGACTTGCAGATGCATCCTCCAATATGCTTACCTCTGACCTCATTTTGTCCCAGAGTCTTCCTTTTGAAGTAAGATGAAGTATGTAATAATATTAGGAAAGAGAATGCAGCTTTGCATTGATTAACGTGCATTACTTGGTAATGAAATTAGCTGCACATTCAATAGTTGTGACTTTTGAGTTCTGCTGAAATGTACCCAGAGCTTCAGGGACATGTTTTCTCTGCTCTGGAAGCCCTCTCCAGATTCTCAAGATTCACTCTGGGTATTGATGTCCCAAGTTGTGGTCTTTTGTGTGTGAGGCAGGAGAAGAGACACCCAGGCTCCAGATTTTCTTTTTCTGGGTCCTATTTGTCTAGAGCAATGCCTGACACAAAGGAGCATCATTAAAAGAGCCCCTGTAATACCAACAAGTTAGCCCATCCAAATACCCATATGGCCACTTCCTCACCTCTGGGCCTTTGTTGGAATATCAGCTTCTCAGGAAATCTAGACCTAACTGATCACGCTTCCTAAAATAGCAAACTCTACTCCAAACATTTCTGACCCCTTGCCCACTGTGTTTTTTTCAGTGGCAATTATCACTGCCAACACTGTTCATAGTTAGGCCCCTGTGGTCTGTCTGTACTCTCTGGAAGGTGAGCTCCAACTGGTTGGAGTACTTTTTTGCTAGTTTAAGTCATTATTGAGGCCCCAGTGTCTCAGGCAGGAACTGGAACATATAAACATTCCATAATTTTTGTAGAATAAAGGAAAAGGTAAATCAATGAGTAAATGAGTAAAAGAGCTATTGTCACAAATACCCTAGACGGTGACCACATTTTTCTCAGCTGAGGCTCAGGGACATATGGATATTGAAAATACCAGAAAACCTTTGTGAGGCAAAGTAGCAAGTTATATAGAAGTTGGGAAGTATTTAAGACTGATTATTGATTATGGCATGTTAGACTATTCCCTTGATTCAAAATGAAGATGAGAAAAGATGAAAAAATAAATCCCCCCTAGTGTAATGTCTTAGGGCAGAACTCTGGAGATCTGTCCTCAGGTGGAGTATTTAAATGCTCATCATGGGAAATCCTGCCTGAGAAATCAAGAAGGGTCTTTCCTCCCCCAGGAAACAGCAAAAGATTATGACTGACTCTGTGCTGCTAAACCATAGGCTGGGCAGCATAGGAAGTCAGCTCAGGGAGATGCTTGCAGGGCTGTCCAGGTTGTATGGAACTTTAGGCAAAGGCTGTTTGCAGGGTCCCTGTCTAAGTAAACAAAGGTACACAGTAAAGCCTGGGTTTTCTCAATCTGTTCCACACCTCTTTTTCTGAAAATATCACCCTAGAGTCTGCTGACAAGCTCACAATAACAGCAGCTGGTTTGTGGACTCAAATATCAAGAGGTTCCCATGGAGTCCACAATTCTCCAATTTATAACCTGCATGAACTGAGATATGCTCAGGGCATCTGCACAGCAGCAGGTTCTTCCACTGATCCCATCAAGGAACAGCACAGCGACCTGAATCAAGTTATTAAATGAATAATTATTATCTGAATGAAATCAATTTCAAAACTGAATTTGCTAAATAGGATAAGAACAGGAGCAATTTATATTTATGTTCAAAACTGACAGGATGCCTGCAGATCTCAGATAGGTATTCACAAATAAGTAGGCAGACATGACTTCTCCATTTTTGTGGTTATTCTCTAACTGTGAAAAAAATGTGTTTCCATGTTATCTAAAAATGAAGCTTTAGAAAGAGAGTTCCATCTAATGTTTATGACAAACCTTGCAATTCCATAAGAGTCTTGTCATTTCTTACTAAGAACTAATATTTGGCCCTGCTGGTGTAGCTCAGTGGATTGAGCTTGGGCTGGGAACCAGAAGGTCCCAGTTCAATTCCCAGTCGGGGCACATGCCTGGGTTGCGGGCCAGATCCCCAGTGAGGGCCATGTGAGAGGCAACCATACATTGCTCTTTCTCCCTCCCTTCTCCTCTCTCTAAAAATAAATAAATAAAATCTTAAAAAAAAAAAAACTAATATTTGCAGAGCTTTCACTTGTCTAGGAAAGCATCTTATTTCACATTATTTTTCTTCTGTCACAATCTTGAGAGGAAATAGGGCAGGGATCCATACTAGTATTAAATGAAATAGTATCCCTATTACAGGGAAACAAGCCTAAATCTCAGAGTGCTAAAGTGATTGGCCTGGGGCCACTCAGCACAAACTCTTGCCTCTGAGGGATCAGGTGAAGAGAGCCCACCCTTCCCAGCAGCTGCGTTCGGCCCATAGTGCCCTCCTTGAGTTGTTCCTGGACCTCTTGTTGGCTCTCTGTGTCCTTAAAACCACATGATATTGCATTTTTTTCTTTGTTCATAGGTGTTTCACTGATAATGAGACTAAGTCAGGGCCCACGTAGATTGCAGACCAAAAAAAAGTGGGGAGCTCATGAAGCTTGGGGAATCCCCCCTTTGCAGCCACCAAGAGAGGGTGTCAGCCACAGTTGTTGTTGACCCCGAGGCTCCAAGGAAGCCAACAAGGCTTCAATACAGATTTTTTTCTCAGGAAAAAATAAGGTTGTAAAAATAAATGAGAACGTCTGAAGTTCTACAAATGAAGGAAAGGAATCTCAAGTTTGCCAGGCCACGTGCCTTCCTATAGCACAGATGTGTGTGGGAATTCTTTCCACATGCGCGTAAACACGCAGTCCTGAGAATTTACACATAAAGAGCACAACTCCGTGTGAGGAAAAAATCATTCCCGTGTGGACAAGCGTGGATCATGTCAGTGGAAAAGGAATCCTCTAATGGGAATTTGGCAAAAATGTATCTTAAGAAATTCTCTGACTTGCTGAGTCTCTCCGTCCCAGAGCCAAGAAGCTTAAGTTAATGGATCACTGCCTCAATGTTTTATGGTCCTAAAAGTTAACAGCCCTAGTTAGCTTACCCTCAATTTACTTGTCTCCTGTTTAATGTACTACCCTGGTCCTGTCTGCCACCAGACCTGAATTTACATCCTAATGCTCTGTTACTGAGTAAACCTATCCCTTATCTATTCCCTTCCCATATATCCTCATGACCCAACTGAAAACCTGTTCTGCATAAGTCCATGAATAATCAATCCAATGTAAATGTGTCCTAAAGCTTCTAATAAAAGGCCTGGCTGAGCTATACCCGAGGTCTTTTGAAGATGGAGCTAAAGACCCGTGGCTGCCGGACTCTATTCTCCAAGCGTGTCTCTGGGTGAGTTTGATTCACGCGATCGGTGCGGTCCCCCCCACGGATTTTGTGGGACAAAATCCATGACAGATGTGGATGGACACTCTTGGTGTCACTACCATGAGAATAAATAAAGGGACCCTGTTCCATCTTCTCCAAATTGAGGCAGACATCCTTCTCTTTCCAGGGTTTAAGAAAGATACTCAGTGCTTCTAGGACATTTCCATGGTGACAATTAATTCTGTAGTTACCATAGACACCATGCCCAGAAATTCCTCAAATAAATAATTTCTGGATGCAAAGCTTCCCCATCATGTATCTAGGGACTAAACTTTTACTTACACTCACTCATTCTTGCAGTCAGTCATACATTTATTCACCTGCTGCACCCTGACTCTGGGCTAGGCTTCAAGCCAGTTTCCAGTAATAAGGTGGGTGTGAGGGTTGGGGATCTGAGTTAGTATCAGAGAGTCCATAGGCTGTTTAATCATCTAACTAATACAATATGAAATGTCATGATATAAAATTAACAGAGAAGTGCAAGTTGCATGCCAGGAAGAGAAGACATGATTTAGCTGAGATGTTATAGAAAAGATGTTAAAGATGAGTTTATATGGAGGTGACATTGGGCTGGGTCATTAAGAATGAAGAGGAGGGCAGAGAGGAAGAAGGAGCTTATACCCTTTGCAACAGCATGGATGGAACCGTAGAGCATTATGCTAAGTGAAGTTAGCCAGGCAGTGAGGGACAAATACCATATGATCTCACCTTTAACTGGAACATAATCAACAAAAGCAAAAAGCAAGCAAAACATAACCAGAGACATTGAAATTAAGAACAATCTAACAATAGCCAGGGGGGAGGAGGGAGGGGACAATGGGGAGAAGGGTTTTCAGGAACCACTATAGAGGACACATGGACAGAACCAAGGGTGGGGAGGGAGGCAGGGAAGGGAGGTGGGATTGGAGGGGAGGGGAGGGGAGAGTATGCAGACAACTGGAATTGAACAACAATAAAAAAATAAAGTAAAAAAAAAAGAATGAAGAGGAGGGATTATTTGGACAGAAGAAAGAGGGGTGTCCTCTTCAGAGTAAAGAAGGATGCCAGCACAAGGACTTGGGGTCTGAAAGAACATGGCAACAATTGAGTCGGGCTATGAGTTTGGACGTGGAGAGATGGTGACAGGAGATGTGACTGGGAGATCGGTGGGACCAAGTATTGGAAGTCTCAGAGCCTGGACTTGATTCTGTAGGCAGCATGAGGCTAGGGAACACTTTGGAAATGAAGTTCAAAAACAGAGGACCTGAGCCTTGTCCAGCTTTTCTCTTTGTCAGAGAGGTTGTCATCATTTGTTTACACTGTTCTACCTATCTTGTGGGTGGTTGTGCAGTCACTGTGAAAGGAAGCCCATGACAGTGCATGTACATTGTGTGGATGGAGCTGTACTACCCTTTCTGGGATGCTTTGTTATTACTGCCTTGAGAAGTTCTTAAACCCCAGTTGTCACTGAGCTTGCCATGTCTGTGTGTGATTCCCACCCCTCCCCCATCTTCATGAAAGCTTTATTCAGTGTTCATGACCTCCACATCACAAAGCATAGACTTGGTCCACACTGTGGAAACTAGAAATATTCTGCTCTGGTGACAAGCCACGAAAGGCTCCTGGGCTGCCCTCATGTAAAGGAGCCTATTCCCCTACTTTAAGGCCTATGTTCATTCTGGTTCTGAGGGCCACATGTTGGGGCTGCAAACAGAGATGTGTCTACCACATGGCTCTTTGCTAATGTCTTCCCAGAACATGGTGGAAAGAACAAAGCAGATAGAACAAAGCAAGCCCAGAACACAGGGAGACCTGAGCCCATCTCACTAGACCATCATGGTGCCTCCCAGGCCTGTGAACTGGTGACTATTCTGCTCAGGTCCCCTGCACAGAAGAGGGCTGAGGGGTCATAGCAAGGCTGAGAGCCACATAGTCAGGCTGGCCTGGCAGAAAGAGGGCCACTTGATGTAGGCATTGAGTGACAGGCCTGTGAGGATTGGATCCAGAGCCATTCTAGGTGGAATATAAGCCTCCGCAGGTACAGGAACTATAGGCAAGCAGGACTTTTAGGGACACCTCATTGGCGCTTATGTAGCTCCAGCATTCCCTAAAGATTTCTGAACAGAAAACCAGTCCTGTGGGCATCACCATCTAGAGATGGCCCTTGACATCATCAGAGGTGCTCTCCCATACCCAGGAAAGTCTCTGAATTTCCACAGTTTTTGGCCACTATTCCCAATCTTGAATACCCAAGACAGCCATTGGTAGCAGTCTTCCAAGCCCTGGCAGCTGTCTTTGTCAAATGCAGAGGGAACAGGGGCAAGTGCAAGGAGTCAGGCTGTGACGTCACATAGGACAGCACTTGTTCCTTCCTCCTTCCCTATCTGGCCATGTGACTTAGAGCAAGTCACCTAAAGCCCTCTGAGTGTCAGTTTCCTCATCTGACACCAGCTTCGCAGGGCAGTTGTGGAGAGTAAAAGAGCTGTGTGTAAGCAGTGCACTCCCCCAGGGCCTGGCATTGCACATGCAAACTACAGAAGGCAGCTGCTAGGCCACAACAGTCTTTGTTGTGACTGCAATCTGGTGTGATCCTCTCACAGGAAACATAGATTTCCAGGTGCCATGAACCAGGACAATTCTGCTTCTGTCATCAGCTGTTCTGCACAAAACATGTATTCTGGTGGGCACTGCACCTCCCCACCAAGATTCTCCTTCTGGAGTAAGATGCCTACCCCTCAGCTTCCCAAGTGCTGACCACCAGGCTTCACAACTCCTAGGAGCTGCCCTCTGTCAACCCTGAGATCATACTCTCTCCCAGAGAGACATCCTCCATGAGCTGCCTGGTTGAATGGGCAGTGGTAGCAAGGCCCAGTCCCTGTGCCTCAGTTTAGGACAACTCTCAAGAGGCACACTGGCTTCAGCACTTCCAGTTGGCTCAGCAAGGCCCCTACTGAATCACAATGTATTCCTCTGCCTAATCTAGCTTTTCTTCCTCCTAAGATAACTCCCCAAAACACTATTGCCCACACATCTCCATCTCAGGGTTTGTTCCAGGGATTTTGGCTTTGGACACACATCTTTTCACTATAGTTTGTCTAGAGGCATAAGAAAGAACAGACGTCTTGATCTAGAGGAAGAGGCTAAAAACCAGAATAAAAGGGGGTTTTATCTGCTCTCCACTCTCAAAATGACAAATGTGATACTCAAAAGCTTGCTGTCTCCCCTCCAACCTTAGGTTTAGAACAGACGTCCTTGTTTCCTTGTTAGCCTATCAAACTGGACAGTTCTATATGCAAAGCGGCTGGCTTGACACTATCACTCAGAAAACATCTTTGTTGTCCTTCCTTTCTCCTCTCTCCAGTTCTGAACCTGACACCTCTAAATGGTCGAATGAAGGGGAATCATCTCGTGCTGTGATTTTCCTAAGCCCAGACACCTAAGAAAGCATTCATCCTGCTAGGAAGCATCATATCCTGGGATCAGTGATAAACTCAACTTGCTTTTTCCACATACATCTGTGAATTTAGGAACTGCCTTAAAAAATAGCTGTCTTACTCAATCTAGCAGAAACCAAACAGAATATCCCAAGAATGGCTTCTTTACATGACTCAGCTCTATAAGGATTCTAGCACATTCACCCTGGATGTCCATAAAAATGTCCTCAAATCTAATAACATACTAAGGTCAGATAGTGCAGCAAGGATGGGAATGTTGGGAAAACCCAGTCAGAGTGCTGGGTCCTCTGAAATGGAGGGAGGGTGTATGGGGTAGAGGGCCCTGAAGCAGCAGGGTCCATGAAATGGAGGGTCAGAGAAGAGAGTGGAAGCACACTGAGGCAATGTGGTGAAGGCAGCATTGAGAGTTTGAACTCTATCCTATTTGCCAATTAAGAGCACCAGAGACATTTACAAATAGAAGTTAATTGCTCACATCTCCTGTTTGTAAAGGGCATTTGGATTACAGTTCTACAGACGTAATGAGCTTTTGGGGGGCGGGCAATGAGAGGCATAGATTTGCTTATGAGTCTGGGACAGCAGTTTAGGGGACACATCGTAGAGACCACTGGTATGTCTTGTTCATTTAGACAGTGCCATACATCTAATCTACCCTTAGAACATAATACAGAGGATATTGGTACCTCCCCTCCATTTTGGGAGAGGCTCAGTAGAGATGCAAGTGATGTAAAAATTCTACATTTGCTAATCCTCTCAGAGGACAACATGAAGTGTCTCTTGGTGGAATGACCAAGCTTTGAGGACATTTCTTTTTTGCAGGCAGAACATCATTCTTTGGAGACCAGAAAGCAATGCTACTTGAGTGGTCACACTTTTGTCATCCTTCCCAGACTTGCCATTGTTATGTTTCTTTTCTTTTTTTTCTTTGAATCAGAGCTAGTTGACTTAGTTGAGATTCTTTTGAATTATAAATCAAGATAGCTTAATCACAAAGGGAATATATTGTTTTATGTAAAATAAAATAATAAACTTAAGTCAAAACTGGATCCAAGCACTCAGACAATGTCATCATGACTATATCTTGCAATTCTTTTTTCACTCTGTGGTGCCAGAATTACTACCAATAGCTTTAGACTTACATTCCACATATTTAGCAATGGTAGCCAATGGCCAATAAGAGCTTCTCTTTTGTAACAGTTCTCACCAAAGTGTCATGATTGAATCTTACTCTATCAACATAATCATGCCTGAATCCCTAGAGAAGTCAGTACAACCACAGAGATGAAATGTACTGTTAGTTACTCCTGCAGCTGGGAGACAAAGAGGAAGGGAGGCAAGAAGCCCATGTGGATACAGAATAGGAAAGAAATAAGTTCCTCAAATGAAAACTGAAATGCTGTCACAAAGAGGGAAGAGAATGGACTCTAGGCAAATGAAACAAATGGCACCATATGCATCTGGGGAATTCCCATACCCTTCACAGAGTAAGGGAGCTTTGAATCCTTGGATCCTACAAAACCCCACTCTTCTCATTGGACCAAACTTAATCTCCTTCTCCCTTAGCACTTTTTTCCCAGCACTTAATGGCATTTATAAATTTTGGATTCATTTTAGGCAAATATAATACACAGGGCCATGAACTACTTTTAAGCTAAAATCCCATTGTATCTGCTACTCCACCCCTACTGCCTAGGGTATTGTTACTTTTTACACAGATATGCTGGATTACATACGTTAAATTTATAGCATATTTCCAGTACCATTATTTATACAAAAAGAGCATTTTACCATATCCACAAGAAGTCTCCTGACTCAATCCATTTAGGTGCATAAGTGGGAAAGATGTGCTAGTCAATCAAGCCCTTAAGGGACAGTCAGATCTTAACAATTGCTCACATGTGGAATGACAGAAATATATGAAGAGGCTCCTAACATAATCCGGAAAGTCATGTCCACCAGGCACCCTCTGGCTTCTGAGCAAGGTCTTTTTTCTGCTTTTTCAAAATTCCCAGATATTTTCTCTCCCACTGATAACATTCCCTTTGCCCCTGTGGTGGGGAGCCCAGAGCCCACTGAGGGGTTGGAGTACTGATGATCCCTCATGTAGGCCACTTTTTTAGTTACTGTTTTTGCTACCATGTGAGGGTATCTCCACACAGAAGACTTAGAATGACAAAAACATAATGTACCATGGAACTCGAGGGTCCCTTTGAAATAGTGGAACATATGTTAAATTTGATCATGCCACGTCTATGGCACCAAGAGCACAGAGGGCTGCCTATAGACCTTACCTCCCAGTCAGGATGAACCCATTTGAAGGAATTCCTAAGGGCAGGGACAGTCTTTCTTAACAAGAAACCCTCTTCACTGGAAACCCAAAGAGCTGTGTCTCTGTAGTTCAGCTTCTGCCAGCACAAATGCCAGACATGGATACTCTGGGCCACAGGATTAGGAAGAGGATCCCCAAATCCCATTTGTCAGAGGGTGTGAGGTTTGGAGACTGACCAGAAAGGACTGGAACCAGCTAGTCTTTTTTTTTTTTAAGTTATATGATCTCTTTATTTTCTTTATCATGTCCTGGTTTTTCCAAATTTTCAACATTAGCATGAATTTCCTAAGTCTTCTAAATTAAAAGAAAATTTTAATAGGTGAAAATCCAAGAGTAGAAATCTTCTGTTCCTTATGTAACTCCCTTTAACATTTCATACAATAAAGGCTGGGTGGTGATGAACTTCTTGAACTTGACCTTATCTGAGAAGCACTTTATCTGCCCTTCCATTCTAAATGATAGCTTTGCTGGATAGAGTATTCTTGGATGTAGGTCCTTGCCTTTCATGACTTGGAATACTTCTCTTCAGCCCCTTCTTGCCTGTAAGGTCTCTTTTGAGAAATCATCTGACAGTCTTATGGGTATTCCTTTGCAGGTAACTGTCTCCTTTTCTCTGGCTGCTTCTAGGATCTTTTCCTTATTTTTGATCTTGGGTAATGTAATTATGATGTGTCTTGGTGTGTTCCTCTTTGGATCCAACTTCTTTGGGACTCTCTGAGCTTCCTGGACTTCCCAAAAGTCTATTTCCTTCACCAGCTTCAGGAAATTCTCCATCATTATGTGTTCAAATAAGTTTTCAATTCCTTGGATTTCTTCTTCTCCTTCTGGCAGCCCTATGATCTGTATGTTGGGCTGTTTACAGATGTCCTGGAGGTTTCTGAGCCCTTCCTCCATTTTTTGAATTCTTGTTTCTTCATTCTTTTCTGGTTGGATGTTTTTTTTCTTTCTGCTGATCCACTCTGTTGATTTGAGTCCCAGTTTCCTTCTTATCCCTATTGGTTCCCTGCAGATCTCTCCTCATTTGTTCAAGCAATTTCGATAATTTTTCGTCAAATTCTGTGAGCATCCTGATTATTAGAGTTTTAAACTTTGCATCTGATAGATTGTCTATCTCTTGGTTGGTTAGTTCTGGAGCTTTCATCTGTTCCTTTCTTTGGGCCATCTTTTTTCCCTCAGTACACTTGTTACTGTAAGGAGGGTGGAGCCTTGAGGTTCATCTGGGCAGGGAAACTCTTGGTAGTTGTGCCCTGATGTAGCCTGTGGGGGCGGGACCTGAGAGCACAATGGCGCCTCCTCTGCTCTCTGTACCCACACCGCCTCCCGCAAGCAATTCAAGCCCCTCTGCGCTGGCTCCGGGGGTCACTCCGGGGTCGGTGGATGGGCTGCACAGCTCCAGTTCCCCATGGGTCTCCCCAGTGAACTCTCCTTTGAGGTCGGGAGTTCCTCCCACAGCCAACTCCACCCCCACATGTGCTCTCAACCTGCGCCAATGGAATGCGCCCTGCTTTCTCTCCAGGTTTGTCTGCACGTGAATGCGGACCTGCCCGGTCCACCAGTCTCAGCCCCGCTGGGTCAGATGAGCCGGGCGCTGGCCGCGCTTTGGTCAGGCAACCCCGTCTCAGTGTGCTGCAGCCCCGTGGGAACCACCCCTCTAACCGTGGTCCTGCCATCTGCTCACCAGCTCGCAGTGGAGTGGCCGAGTGCTCTCCCTCTGCCCTGCTCCTCCCGGCTCACCAGACTGGATGAATGTATCTTCTTTAATTCCTTGGTTGTCGAACTTCCTCTCAATTTGATTTTCTGTCAGATCTGTCTGTTTTTGTTTAGATAAATTTCTGGTTTTTTCCTTGTTTGGCTGTGCAAGGAGGCATGGTGCATTCACCTATGTCACCATCTTGTCGGAAGTCTTTTTTTTTTTTTTTAATAAAACTGTTCACAGCTGCCAAGGGCCAGATACTACCAAGAATGGAAAACACATTAAGTGCAATCTTTGCCTTTCAAGCTAATGAGCACAAATGAAGAAGCTGAGCCTACAGTAGCCAGAGCAGAGTGCTATGGGGGTACTTCAGGCAGTGTGGTTTGGAAGAAAGGGGGTTTGTTCAGTGAAGATGGAAGAAGAGCATGTAAGAGTTTATGTGAGAATCTGAACAGTTAGTCACAATTTTGGAGAAGGAGGTGTGCAGCCTAGGAGGTGGGGGTTCAGGATTGAGCCAGGAGATATCTTCTCTATTTCTCTCCTCTTACAAGGTTCCTGGGGGCTTGCTTTATTCTCCATTTAGCCTTCTAAGCACAGAGAGAAGAAAACCTATAATCTGCGGTTCACTTTAAGCTCAGGCTGAGGTTCAGCTGTGGCTGGTTGCCAATGTATGTCACAGGGACTTTGAGACAGGCCTTGTTCTGCAATGGAAATAACCATGTAGAGTCAGGAACGCAGCCGCAGCCCTTGCCCTGGCCCGTACTCAGTGGCTTTGGATAAGTCACTGCTCTCCTCTGGTCTCATTTCTACCCCTCTGTAGGCAAGAAGCTGAGAAGCCTTCCAGACTCCTTATTCTGTAATTCTGTGATTAGCATTTTCAATTCCAGAGGCTTAGCCTTTATTTCAAATCAGATGTTGCTAATCACCCACAGCCACAGAATTGGAAAGAAGCAGTGTCAGGAATACAGGCTGCCCCACCTCAACCATACACAGCACTTCTGATTCTAAGACTAAGGTCATTTATTTATCCTTTTTAAAATTAAATTTTATTTTTTAAATTAAGTTTATTGAGGTAACATTGTTTAATGAGATTATACAGATTTCAAGCATAGAGGAGAGAAGATGGCAGTGAGATAGGTGGGAGTGGAGTCTACTTCCCCCTGTGCACAGGTGGAACACCTGGATGATCTTCTGAGGAACAGTGTGAACAGCCAGCGGTATTCCAGCATATATGAAGTTTGAGCCCAAAATTATAGAGGACATTGAAAAATCAGATGGTAAGGAGATTGTTTTGGGATGGTAAGGTCCCTGAGACCAGGGCAACTGCAGTCCCATGCCCAGTGATGGCCGGGCCTGACGCAGGATTCTTTGAAGAGAACCAGGTCAATGGCTCCCTCCCCTGCCGAGCAGGGAGGATGCAGTGGCACCAGGATGGACCTGGATGACTGAAAGTGCTGAGTGGAATAAAGATGAAGTGGCAGATGCACAGGGGTGGTGTTCACCCTCTGAGACTATGGACGCCAGCTGGGTCATTACCAGAGAAATTGGGGAGCTGGATGATACCTGGAGAAGAGGGAAGAGTTGGCCTGTGATGGATCCTGACCTGGATAGTCTCTTGTCTGCTTGGAAAATTAGGCTATGTGAGAGGTAGGGCACTTGTTAGGGGTGGCAGGCTTGAACAGGAGGAATTTGTTTTTTAAAAAAATCTCTCGGTGGCTGTTCAGAGAAAAAAACAGGCTTGGCAAACCCTGCCTTGCCAGCTGCAGCCCTGCAGCCATTGCAGCCTCTGCCACAGGCCCGGTCCTGATATCAAGACTGTGGTCTTACTCCTGACCTCCCCCTGGCCACAGCAGCAAGGGCTGCCTGTGTGGACCCCCTTAGCCCCAGTGACATCAGCCTGACCCAGCCACCTCAGTGGCTGTGCCCCGCACACCCACTGCCACCGCCCAGGCTGCAGCAGAGGCCACGCACCCATGCATGCCATCCCAGTGGTATGCACCCCCACCCGCCACCACAGTCATGGTGGCGCCCCTGCTTTGCAGGTGGACTGGCTGGCTACGATGAAGGAGGAGGCACCCCACGCAGAGGATAACACCGAGGTTCAGGGAGTTAGCAATCCCCAGAAAGACTTAACTCAGTGGAGGAGCTGAACTACCTTGAAGAGACTTTGAGAGTGTCTAGCACCTAGGACAGCAAAGAGCGTGAAGGTGGTATATGAGTTGCCACTAATTGGTGCATCTCAAGGACAACACAACTGGTAGATCAGTCACCAGCCTGTCACATATGGGCAGTAGGGGCCCAGCAGTGGGCTGAGGAAGTGGGCTGGAGGCTGGGCAACTGTGAATATTGTGGCCCAGACCTGTCCCCAATCCTCTCAAAACCATTGGAAGGGAAAAAGCTAAATCCAAACCCCCTCAGCCTGTGGCAGCCAGGAAGACAAACACAACTCCATTGGCTAGTTTAAAGTGAGCAGGAGGCTTTTCTTTCTTTCTTTTTTTTTTTTTTTTTCGCCACAAGTGAGACAATAAGACCTAGAACTGTGAAAGAACCAGAGTCAGAGCCAGAGAGGGATCATCCCAACAATGGGGAAACTGAGACAAATTTCACTTTGCTATTCCAGAGAACTTGCAAGTTATTGTTTATTTCTATAATAATTATTTTTTCTTTATTTTTACTTCTTTTTATTAGTATTTTTTATTTCTGTTCTTTCTGTTTATTTTTCTTCATTTTGTTTGTTTCATTGCATTGTTTGACTATATTTTCTTGTTCTCTCTTTCATAGTGTATTTTTAATTTTCCTTCTTTCACTTCACTTGTGTTCCAGTAGCACGTTACTCAAGGTCATGTACTTCCTATTTTTGTTATTCAGATAACATAGATTCTGTCATATGATTGTTGTTCCATACACTCGTATACACTACACAGCACCCCTTCTGGATCTTAGCCCATTTCACTGTCTTCCAGAACTGTATTACTGTTCTGGTTAACTCTATTCTCTCACACACTATGCCTACTTTCTATACTTTATTCCCACTATATCTCCTAATCTGACCTCCCAGAAGCTCACTGTTTTCTGGATTCAACTCACAATCCTTCACCTCTCTACCAAGAGTCTTATCTTTTTCCCACCCTTTTTATAAAGTGGCTACTTGGGCGAAATATCACAGTTAACACTACATTATACAAAGGATATCCTATCTCTACTTTGCATGTTGTTACTTTAAATCCCATAGAATATACTCCTGCTTTCTTTTTTAAGAATATACTTTATTAATTATGCTATTACAGTTGTCCCATTTTTCCCCCTTTATTCCCCTCTGCCCCATACCCCACCCCCTACTCCTCACCCTTTAGCTTTTGTCCATGGGTCATACATGTAAGTTCTTTGGCTTCTGCATTTCCTATACTATACTTAATCTCCCCCTGTCTGTTTTCTACCTACCGTTTATGCTACTTATTCTCTATATTTTTTCCTCCTCTCTCCCCCTCTGACTCCCCTGATGATACTCCTCCATGTCTTATATAAATCCTTTTAACATTTCATATAATAAAGGCTGGGTGATGATGAACTCCTTGAACTTGACCTTATCTGAGAAGCACTTTATCTGCCCTCCCATTCTAAATGAAAGCTTTGCTGGATGGAGAATTCTTGGATGTAGGTCCTTGCCTTTCATGACTTAGTATACTTCTCTCTAGCCCCTTCTTGCCTGAAAGGTCTCTTTTGAGAAATCGGCAGAGAGTCTCATGGGAATTCCTTTGTAGGTAACTGTCCTCTTTTCTCTTGCTGCTTCTAAAATTATCTCCTTATTTCTAATCTTGGGTAATGTCATTATGATGTGCCTTGATGTGTTCCTCTTTGGGTCCCACTTCTTTGGGACTCTCTGAGCTTCCTGGACTTCCTGGAAATCTATTTCCTTCACCAGATTGGGGAAATTCTCCTTCATTACTTGTTCAAGTAAGTTTTCAATCCTTTGGTCTTCCTCTTCTCCTTCTGGCACCCTGATGACTCATTTAGATGTTGGAATGTTTAAAGATGTCCTGGAGGTTCCGAAGCCTTTCCTCATTTTTTTTTTTGAATTATTGTTTCTTCATTATTTTCTGGTTGAATGTTATTTTCTTCTTTCTGGTCCTCACTATTGATTTGAGTCCCATTTTCCTTTCCATCACTATTGGTTCCCTGTACATTTCTCCTTATTTCTCTTAGTGTATTCTTCATTTTCTTATCTAATTTGTGGCCAAATTCAACCAATACCATGAGCATCCTGATTACCAGTGTTTTGAACTGTGCATCTGATAGGTTGGCTAACTCTTCATCGCTTAGTTGTATTTTTTCTGGCATTTTGATCTGCTCTTTCATTTGAGCCATTTTTTTTTCCTCAGGGCACCTGTTACTTTGAGGGGCAGAGCCTTAGGTATTCACCAGGGTGGGGCAACCCACCTCATTGTGCTGTGATGCTACCTGTGGGGGCAGGGCCTGAGAGGGAACAATGGCGCTTGCTCTGCTCTTTGCCGACTTTCAGTAACTTCCGCCACTACCCACAAGCAAATTGGGCCCTTCTGTGCTGGTTCCTGGGTGGTTAGGCTTGTGTAGTTCTAAGTCCCTGTGGGTCTCTCCAATGAACTCTCCTGTGAGGCTGGGAGTTCCCCCCACTACCACCTCAAACCTCACAGGTGTTTTCCATTGGTGGTTTGAGGTTTTATCTCCCCGCAATGGAGCCCTGGGTTGTGTAGTCTGCTCCACTTCCCAGTTTTTTCTCCCGGTTTATCTGCGTGTGAATGAGGGACCACCCGGACCCGGTACACCAGTATCAGTCCCGCTGGGTCCAGGTTGGCCAGCTGCGAGTTTCTCCAGGTGCACCAGCGGCAGGTTTCGCTGAGTGCGCTGGCTGTGATTTGGCCAGGGGCGCCGACCATGGGTCTCTCCGGGCAGCTGCAGGATTGCCTGTACCACTCCACAAACCTCCATCTTTCCGCATGCTCTCTACCCAGCTATGCCCTGCTTACCAGTCTGGATGAACGTGTCTTCTTTAACTCCTTGGCTGTTGGACTTCCATACAGTCCGACTTTCTGTCAGTTCTGGTTGTTCTTTGTTTTTAAATTGTTGTTTTTCCTCTTTTGGTTGTGTGAGGAGGCACAGTGTGTCTACCTACACCTCCATCTTGGCCGTAAGTCTCCCACTCCTGTTTTCTTAATCTATTTTGCCTCCCCTCTCCAACTAATCACATAGAAGAGTAGGTGGGAGACGTGAAAAATAGTATACCTGCTGGAAGAGAGAATCCTCCAACAAAGGAATCATGAACAGATAATAAAGGAAGGTGATGAAGGAGTGAGTGGAAGCCAACTAACCTCTACCCAGGACCAACCTGGAAGTACAACTAAATGGTGGAGATATTTCCCAGAACAAAGAACTGAACAATAGTGAAAGAGACACCTCAAAACCTTGGACAGACAGAAGGAGCAGCTTCAAGAAAACCTGTCTACACCTGCACAAACAGATACAAGAGGTGGGGGGTGGAGTGACCCTCAGTTAGCCAGCTGGAGGGAAGGACCCACCAAAGAAAGGCCCAACAACAATCAAAATCCAAATACATCCAGAGAGCCACCATAAATGATAACCCAAGAGCAGCAAGTTCAGGAGATCAAGGAGACTGCACCGCTGAATCTCACATTCTCCTACCATGGAAGTTCACACCACAAACCTAAGGAGTTAGAACAGATCAGTTTAAGAAGCAGAGGCTAACAAGAAGAGTCTCACAAACAATGGAGAGACAAAGAAACAAAACCCACACAAAAGGAAGTGAGGAATCCTCAGAAAGAATGCTAAATGAAACAGAGGCAAGTCAACTATCAGATACTGAGTTCAAAGCAATGGTTATCAGGAGGCTCAATGAGCTCACTGAGAATTACCAAAAACTACAGAGAAATTGCAATGAACTCACTGCAAAATATATCAACATGAAAAAGGAAATAGAAACCATCGACAAGGGCCAAGAGGTAATGATGAATACAATTTATTAATTGAATAACACAGGAGAGGAATCAAAAGCAGGTGAGATGAAGGAGAGGATCAAATCAGCGAGCTGGAGGACAAGGTAGAAAAACACCTAGAAAGAGCAAGAAAGGGAAAAGAGACACAGAAAGAATGAACAGGTGTTAAGGGAGCTTCAGGACAACACGAAACATAATAAAATCTGTGTAATAGGAATACCAGAAAGAGAAAAAGAAGATCCAGGGATAGAAAACCTGAAAAAGTAATAATGGAAAACTTCCCTAATTTGAAGATACAAAGAGCCACAAAAATCCAGGAAATTCAGAGAGTCCCAATCAAGTCCCAAAGAGGCCTACTTCAAGACACATCATAATTAAAATGGAAAAATTCCAAGACAAAGAGAGAACCTTAAAGGCAACAAGGGAGAAACAGGAAGTAACATACCAGGGAGACCCAATAAGACTGGAAGCTGACTCCTCGATGGAAACTCTCTGAGCCATAATGGAATGAAAAGGAATATTCAAAGTAATGAAAAACAAAGGCCTCCAACCAACACAACTGATCCAGCAAGGCTCTCAATGAAAATGGAAGGCCAAATAAGGAGCTTCCCAAGAAAAGAAACCTCAAAGAATGCACCTCCTCCAAACCAGAACTGCAACATATGCTAAAGGCTCTTCTTTAATAAAAGGAAAAAAAGAATGAGAGAGAGGAACGCCGGTACAAAGGAAGTAAATTGGCAGTGAATAAGTACCTATCAATAATAACCTTAAACATAAATGGATTAAATGTTCCAGTCAAAAGACATAGAATAGCTGAATTGATAAGGAATCATGACCCACACATATGCTGCCTACAAGAGACCCACCTCAGAAAAAAAGACATACATGGACTGAAAATAAATGGTTGGAAAAAAAATATTCCAAGCAAATGGACAGGAAAAAAAGCTAGGGTAGCAATACTCATATCAGACAAAATAGACTTCAAAACAAGGGCGATAAAAATTGACCCAGAAGGTCCTTCATAACACACAAGGGAAGAATCCGTCATGAAGACATAAACATTGTAAATACATATGCACCAAACATAGGAGCAACCAAATATATAAGGAAAATCTTGGAGGGCTTCAAGAAAAATATTGACATCAACACAATTATAGTAGGGGATTTCCATACCCCACTGTCAAAAATGGATAGATCTTCCAAACAAAATATCAACAAAGATACTGCAGCATTAAACAGTGTGTTAGATCAATTGGACTTAACTGATATGTATAGAACCTTTCAACCCAAAGAAAAAAAAATACACATTCTTTCCAAATGCACATGAAACATTTCCAAAGATAGACCACATGACAGGACACTAAACAAGCCTCAACGAATTCAAGAAAATTGAAAAAAATATCAAGCACTTCTCTGACCAAAAGGGACTGAAACTGGAACCCAACCTCAAAGAAAAACTCAAAAACACTCCAATTCATGCAGATTGAATAGCTGCTATAAAACAATGAATGGGTCAATAATGAGATCAAGGAATAAACTCAAAGTTTCTGGAAACAAATGAAACTGAACTCATAACAATCCAAAATTTATGGGACACAGCAAAGACAGTATTGAGAGAGCAGTTCATAGCGATATAGGCCTAACTAAAAAAGATAGAAATATTCCAAATAAACAACCTAACTCTATACTTACAAGAACTCGAGGAATAACAACAAAGACAGCCCAGAGCAAGAAGAAAGGAAATAACCAAAATCAGAGCAGCATTAAATGACTAAAAGTACAATTCTAAGGATCAATAAATCTAAAATCTAGTTCTTGAAAAGATAAACCAAATCCACAAGCCTTTAAGCAGACTCATCAAGAAAAAAGAAAGGGGACCCAAATAAACACAATCAGAAATGAAAGAGGAGAGATTACAACTGATATAATAGGAAAACAACGGATATTAAGAAATTACTAGGAAGAACTATATGCCAATGAATTTGAAAACCTAGGTGAAATGGACAAATTTCTAGAAAAATATAATCTTCTAAAACTGAAACATGGAAAAACAGAAAGCCCGAACAGACCAATAAAAGCTGATGAAATTGAAGCAATAACCAAAGAATTCCTGACACACAAAAGCCCTGGACCAGATGGTTTCACAGGAAAATTTTACAAAGCATTTAAGGAAGAGCTAACCCCCATCCTACACAGATTATTAAAAAAAAAAAAAAAAAAAAAAAAAAAAAAAAAAAAAAAAAAAAAAAAAAAAAAAAAAAAAAAAAAAAAAAAACAAGAAGATAGAAATTTCCCAGACTCTTTTTATGAAGCCAGCATCATCCTAATCCCCAAACCAGATAAAGGCACAACAAAGAAAGAAAACTTCAGGCCAATGTTGCTGAAGAACATAGACCTTAAGTCCTCAACAAAATATTGGCAAACTGAATCCAGCAATGCATTAAGAAGATCATACATCATAATCAAGTGGTATTCATCCCAGGGATGCAAGGATAATGCAATATTTGCAAATCAACAAATGTAATACACCGCATAAACAAAAAGAAAGACGAAAATCACATGACCATATAAATAGATATAGAAAAAGCATTTGATACGGTGTAGCACCCATTTATGATAAAAACAGTCAGTAAAGTGGGAATAGAAGGAGCATTCCTCAACATAATAAAGGACATTTATGAGACAAGTACAGCCAATATCATACTCAATGGGCAAAAACTAAAAGCTTTCCCATTAAGATCTGGAACAAGACAAGGTTGTCTGTTTTCACCACTTCTATTCAACATAGTATTGGAAGTCCTAGCCACAGCAATCATACAAAAAAAAAAAAAAAGAAATAAAAGTCATCCAAATTGGAAAGGAGGAAGCAAAACTGTCATCATTTGCAGATGACATGATAGTGTACATAGAAAATCATATAGATTTCACCAAAAAATGACTCTACCTAATAAGTGAATTTGGCAAAGCAGGGAGATAAGAAGTCAATATTCAGAAATCAAAGGAATATTTGTACACCAACAATGAAATATCAGAAACAGAAATCAGGAACAAAATTCCATTTGATAAAGCAGCCAGAAAAACAAAATACCTAGGAATAAACCTAACAAAGGAGATAAAAGACCTGTACTCAGAAAACTACACAACACTGAAGAAAGAAATTAAGGAAGACAAAAACAAATAGAAATGTATACTGTGTCCATGGATTGGAAGAATTAACATCATCAAAATATCTATACTAACCAAAGCAAGTTATAGATTCAACACAATCCCTGTTAATTTACCAATGATATATTTTATGGATATAGAACAAGCATTTCAGATATTTATATGGAATCATAAATGACCCCAAATAGTTGCAGCAATTTTGAGAAAGAAGAACAATGTAGGAGAGATCGCAATACCTGATATCAAGCAGTATTACAAGGCCATTGTAATCTAACAACCTGGTACTGGCATAAGAACAGACAAATAGACCAATGGAACAGAGAGCCCTGAAATAAACCCTTGTCTCTATGGTCAATTAGTATTTGACGAGGGGGGAAAAAGCATAAAATGAAGTAACAATGGCCTCTTCAACAAATGGTGTTGGGAGGTCTGGACAGCGATATGCAAAAAAATAAAAATAAAAAAAGAAACTTGATCACCAACTTACACCATACACAAAAATGAATTCAAGATGGATAAAAAAATTAAGTATAAGTCATGACACCATTAAAGTCCTAGGGGAAAGCATAGGGAGGAAAATCTCAGACATTCACACAGCAATATTTTCTCTTATATGTCCCCTAGAGCAAGGGACATAAGGGAAAGTATAAACAAATGAGACCTCATTAAATTAAAAAGCTTCTACATGGCTAAGGATAACAGCATTAAGTGAAAAGAGAACCAACTATATGGGAAAACATACTTGCCTATGATATCTCTGACAAGTGTTTGATCTCCAAAATATATAAAGCATGACTCCACTCCAGGAAGACAAGCAATCCAATTAAAAAATGGGCAAAGTACTTAAACACTTCTCCAGGGAGGTCATACAGAGGGCCCAGAGACATATGAAAAGGTGCTCAGCACCACTATCCATCAGAGAGATACAAATTTAAACCATGATGAGACACCACTTCACAGCAGTCAGAATGGCCATCATAAACAAATCAACAAACAAGTGTTGGTGAGAATGTGGAGAAAAGGGAACCCTAGTGCACTTTTGATGGGAATGCAGACTGGTGAAGCCACTGTGGAAAACAGTATGGAATTTCCTCAGAAAACTAAAAATGAAACTGCCTTTAGACCTGGCATTTCCACCTCTGGTATTGTATCCTAAGAGCCCTGAAACACCAATCCAAAAGAACCTATGCACCCCAATGTTCATAGCAGCACAATTTACAATAACCAAGTGCTGGAAGCAATCTAAGTGCCCATCAGTAAATGAATGGATCAAAAAACTATGGTACATTTGCACAATGGAATACTATGCAGAAGAAAGAGAGAAGGAGCTCCTATGCTTAGCAACAGCATGGATGGAACTGGAGAGGCATTTCCCTAAGTGAAATAAGCCAGGCAGTGAAAGACAAATACCATATGATCTTGGTGTTTGGTCCCCATGGACAGCTTTCCCAGTGGTGCCAGTAACTCAAAGACAGTTCTGGAGGCTAAGCCAAATGCTTTTATCTGGAGAGTGGTTGCTCTGTAAAAGTGTGGCCGTGGCTGACACCTCGTGTATTCAGTGAAGAAGCCAATGGAGTGGCAAAGAAATGAATGTTTATTACTCTGTCAGATGCTGGGCTAGGAAATGTTATGCTCATTAGTACGTGTGTCCCCACCTCTGAGAAGGAAACTGTGGGAAGCTAAGTGATTAGTCCTAAGACAGATTGTTAGATGGTGATAGAACTAGGATTCAAACTCTGGTCTGACTGAAATATGTATTCCTCCTATTATCCAAGGGTATGTGCCTCTACCACAGTACCCATGTGATTGAGAAAATAAAATGTTCACTGTACCCATATCTACGGGTACTCACTGCTTTGGGAAAGCTATGCTGGTGTAGGGTCTATGCCTGCTCTGCCTCTATTTTTCTTTATTTTCCTTACCTAAAGGTCAAGTCTCTTCAGCAAAAATTAACCAAATTAGATATTCCTCCAACTGTTTACCACAATGAGAGAGAAAGAGAGAGAGAGAGAGAGAGAGAGAGAACACACACCAAGTTCCTAGTGCCTTTCAGTTTACAAAGCAGTTTCACACGTTATATCCAATCCTCATGATAGTTATTAAGGGATTATTTTTAAGGGGTTGTAAAAAACCTTTTATTTTGAAACAAAATCACAGAAAGTTTCAGAGGTAGCTCAGAAAGTTCCCCTGTACCATTTACCCAGTTTCCTACAATAGTTACACCTTACATAATTATAGGACAATATCAAAACCAAGAAATTGACATTAGTATAAGGTATGCATGTATAATTCTATGTCAGTTCATCATGGATGTAGAATCAAACTACACAATTCAACCAAGATGAAAGAGACAGAATGAATAGTCCTGTAATCATTTAACAAATTGAATTCATTATTATCAATCAGGGCTTCAAAATTAAGGAAAAAGGGAGCATGGATGTTGAATAGGCAGTTAAAGGTATCTGCTATAACTGATTTTGTTTTTTCCCAGGCCTATCCTCTCTTAGACTAGATGCATCCAGTTGTGCGATCTTAATACACAAACATTTCAAATTTAAGATGTTTTTAATGTAACTCATTTTGCTCCCTATGTTTTTCCTTCTATTTTTATAAATTACTTTGTGGTACCAACTTCCCTTTAATCATCTACTCTAGAAAATATTACCTTTTTATGTCTCACACCCAATCTCTAATAATACCTGTGCCAAATATTCTTCTTTTACTTCTAATCCTAAACCTCACTTCTTAACTGTGTATTCTCATCTCTATAACTCCTACTTCATTTTTGGATCTCAGCCATCATTTTTTCTCATCATATTTGAGTTGGGTATGGCACCATGTGCTACCAGTATACCCAGTGCTATCTCATTTTATCTCACTCATCTGTTTTCCCTTTTCATCTCTGTTTTACACTGGAAGAAGAAGAGTTGTCCTGGACCACACATTAAATACATTGTGACATGTAATCACAAAAAGCTCTCATAATGTTTTAAGTAAATTTATGATTTTGTGTTGGGTTGCATTCACAGCCATCCTGGGTTGCATGCATCCCATGGGCCACAGGTTGGACACCCCTGCTTTAGACTGTAGGTTCTAAAGCCAAGAGTCTCAAACTTGGGTACACATAGAAATAATCTGGAGAGCTTTAATAAATCGTAATGTTCTTGGTTTACCACCAGGTGTTTTCTGATTTAAGTGGCATCATGTGTAGCCAGATCAGCGGAATATTTTAAAATCTCCCCAGGTGATTCCTATGTACAGCCAAGTTTAAGAACCACTCTTTCAAAGCTTTCAATTTTATCTGACTACCAGTTTTTAATTTTATTTCCAGTTCAAAACAGAGGCTAACACATAGTAAATCTACAAATACTTACCAACTGAATAGAGCAATAAGTGAAATTTATCAGAGGGTCTATGAACCTCTCCAGATACACAAGGTAAAGAGGAGTGTGTGTCTCAGCACCCCTGTGAATACAGGCAGTCCCCTAACATAGCTGGGCCATGCTCTTCCCTTCCCTACACGTTGGCCTCAGGGACCTGCTTTCCCAGGAAGAGCCCCAGAGTGCTGTCTGGCTTGAACTCTTTCTTCCAGGCCTGGAGCAAGGCAAATAGAGTCATCAGAGCTTGGACTTGGCATAGTCAGACGTCTCCCTTCAGGGCATGAGCCAGGATGTTAGAGTCAGAGATTTGAGATTGGACTCTACATTCTGCCGGCACCAGTAGATGTGTTTGGAGTATGGTTGCCGTGTTGATGCCAGCTGTGTGTGCTGGGCAGCAGAACAAATGTCATGTTGCTGAAAACAATTAAGTCACAAACAACTGGAAAACCAGGCACATCTGCCCCTCACTCAAGCCTGACTTACTCCAGGCAGACGTTCTTATTGTACCAAATCACAAAGAAAAATCTTTCAAAAATGCAGACAGGAAAGTCAGGTTATTTTCTCCCACAGAAATGAGCTGAACTGTGTTTTCTGGGTGGACATAGTTGAGATCATTTGACATAGAGCCCAGAATAGCATAGTTTTATGACACACAAACTTACATATCCTCATAATCTCATTCTAAGGATATCTAAGTGTGAACATAGAAAAATTAAACTTCAACAAAAGCAGAAAGCAAGCAAAACATAACCAGAGGCATTGAAATTAAGAACAGTCTAACAATAGCCAGGGGGGAGGGGACAATGAGGAGAAGGGTTTTCAGGAATAATTGTAGAGGACACATGGACAGAACTAAGGGGGAGGAGAGAGGCTGGGGGGGGACTGGAGGGGAAGGGAAGAGGGGAGGGGAGAGGATGCAAATAACTGTAATTGAACAACAATAAAGTAATTATTTAAAAAAAGAAAGAAAAATTAAATGTCCAAGGTACAGGGTCAAGTGCCTAGTTCCTGGCAGATGTGTAACAGAACTTATGATGATTATGACAGCATGAAACAAGTAGTTTGATACTGTCAGCACTTTTCAAAAAATAAATAACCACCATTCATTTACCCATGCATTCAAAAGCATTTTTTGAACACCTACTATAAAATAAACATATTGCAAGGCTCCAGAGATTCAAAAATGCAAAGAAGATTTCTATCCCTAAGGAGGAGTAGAGAAAAAGTAAACAGAACTTGAAATAAAGTAGCAATGATGTGGTCCTGGCAAACATCAGGTGCTACTGAGGCACAGTGAAGAGATGACTAAGTCTTGGGAAGTGATTGGGGAGAGGGGAGGGCCAAGAAACCTGACTGAAATGACATAGGAATGTATAGGAATTGAAGAGATGAAGAAAGTTTGAATGGCTAGCACTCTCAAGAAAAAAAAAAAAACAGGGGGGAAGATGGCGGGGAGTTAGGAGGAACAGAGTTTACGTCCTCTTACCCACTGGTTGATTTTCTGAGGAATGGGGCGAAAACCCAGCAGTATTCCAACACATATGATGATTGATGCCCAAGATTATAGGGGAATTTGAACATTCAAACGGTGAGACATTAAAACCTGGAGCTGTGAGAGGACCAGAGTCAGCCCCAGACAGGGGTCAGTCCAAAAAATAGAAACAGTGAAACAAAATTAACTTTGATACTCCAGAGAACTCGACAGATTAATTTAAGAAACAGAGGCTAGCAAGAAGAGTCTCACAAACAATGGGAAGACAAAGAAACAACCCCCAAATGAAAGGAAAGGAAGAAACCCCAGAAAGAAAGATAGACGAAACAGAGGCAAGACAACTATCAGATATCGAGTTCAGAGCACTGATTATCAGGAAGCTCAAGAAGCTCGATGACCTAGCAGAGAATTTACAGAAACTACAGGGAAACTATAATGAGCTCACTGCAAACTATGTCAGCATGAAAAAGGAAATAGAAACTATCCAAAAGGGCCAAGCAGAAATGAAGAATACAATATCTGAGCTAAAGAACACAA
>PVJI01020488.1:0-28820 GCA_004026765.1 Micronycteris hirsuta | reverse complement strand
GTTTCTTTTGAGAAATCAGCTGACAGTCTTATGGGAGCTCCCTTGTAGATAACTAATTGTCTTTCTCTTGTGCCTTTTAAGATTCTTTCCTGTCTTTAATCTTTGCCATTTTAATTATTTGTCTTGGTGTGGGCCTCTTCTGGTTCATCTAGTTTGGGACTCTGTGCTTTCTGGACTTGAATGTCTTTTCCCTCACCAGGTTAGGAATGATTTTGGTCATTATTTCTTCAAATAGGTTCTCAATCCCTTGCTGACTCTCTTCTCCTTTTGGTATATCTATGCTGCAGATGTTGTTAATCCTCATGTTGTACCAAAGGTTTCTTAAAATATCCTACATCTTTTTCATTCATTTCTTTTTTGCTGCTCTCATTGGGTGTTTTTTCCTACCTTGTCTTCCAATTTCTGATTCTATCTTCTGTTTCATCCAACATACTATTTTTTCTAATGTATTCTTGATGCCATATATTATATTTTTCATTTCTGACTGGTTCTTTTTATGGTGTCTATGTCCTTTCTCATGTTCTTGTAGCTCTCACTAAGTTCCTTGAGTATCCTTATAACCATTACTTTAAATTCTATCTGGTAACTTGCTTGCCTCCATTTCATTTAGCTTTTTTTTCTGTATAGTTCTCCTGTTCTTTCATTTGGTGCCTGTTTATTTTTCTCCCCATTTGTGCTGCCTCTTTCTGTTTGTTTCTATGTATTAGAGAAATTTTCTATGACTCCCAACTTTGTGGGCTGACCTTACATAGTAGGTGTCCTATGAGGCCCAGTAACAAAGTCTTTTAGATCACCTGAGCTGGTTGTTCCACCAATGTCCCTTTGTGATGATTATGTGGGTCCCACTGCTGTAACTGCGTCTTGATTGTTATGGGCCCATTTGTGTGTGGAACAGACCCTAAGGCTAGCTGACTGTAAGACTCAACACTGACCACAGTGTGCAAGTTGCTATGCAGGTGCTGACTACATGAAACAGAATTCACCTCAGCAGGGTTTGGTGCCTGCCAAGATCTCCCCTTATACATGCACTTATGAAGCTTATTGGATCCTCCTCTGATGTTATCTGAATCTGGCCACTTGGTATATTGGTTCTGGGCCTCTTGGCAAGGACTCTGATGTATGTCAATGTCAGATGTTCCCTGTAACTGGCTTTGGGAAGCCAATTTGGAGCTACAAGCAACCCACAGTTTGTGACTGCCTCTACTGGGCCTGAGTATGTGCAGGAAGGACCAAGCTGCACACCAAGGTCAACTATTACCAGCATTGTGCCTGGAGGCAGGTCAGCAAAAGTTCTAAGGCACCCCAAGATCTGCCTCTGCCTGCCTTTGCCTGCCAGCTGCCTTTGCTGCTAGATCCTGTCACTGAAAGAGCCTCTGGCAGAGTCAGGAAGATGAGGCTAGTGGATCTCCCCATAAGAGGAAGGTGTCAGTCAGGCTTTAGGGAAGGTAGTGGTGCCGACCCTGCCCCAGAGCCACATGATTTACTGTATCTCATATTTTGCCCTCACTTCAGCAGGACAGAGCCAGTAGGAGTCAAGCAGGTGGAGCCTTTGGAGCTGGACCTGGAGTCGGAGCTGGAGCCAGAGCTGGAGCCCAGAGGGTGGGTCTGCTGGAAACTGAGAGGGTAGTTCTATTAGATCTCTCACGAGATGGAAGTGAGGGGGAAGTGCCAGTAAGGTTCATGAGAAAGTGGAGGGAATGACCCTTGCCCCGAAGTCAGACTGCCCAGACCTCTACACCCTGGCCAAGGCAACTGACTCTTTCAACAGGGCCTAAGTGCTTCAGTACGGGGCAAAAGAGAGTCCAGAGGATGGGGATATTGCTTTCCTCCAGGTTGCTGCCACATGGAGAGTGCTCCACCCAAGAAAGATGGCATATGCAGTACTGAAGAATGACTCAGCACAAGGACCCTGGTGGCTGTTCCCCCAACTCTCTCCCCAGAGTCACAAACCCCAGACTCTCCTCATATGACTCTAATCCATTTTTCCCTCCCTTCCAGATCCCAGGGTGAGTGGCTGCAAACGTACTTTTGTGTATTGACTCTTTAAGAGGGTACCTGTGTCACTAGCCTTCTCTCCTGACAAACAAAAACCTCAATGCTTTTCACAACCAGCTGTTATGTGGGTGCCTCTTCCTGGCTCTGGGTCTCTCAGCTGGGGAGTCTGGCTTGGGGTTTAGACTCCACACGTCTCAGGGGGAACCTGCCACAGCTGAGATATCCCTCCAGAACCTCAGCCACCACCCATGGGGGCTGAGCCAGCCCTTTTTGTGTCTTCGCCCTTTCTACCAGTCTTGATGTGACTTCTTAAATCCTTGGTTACAAGACTGCTCTTCGGCTAGTCTTTAGTGGGTTATTCAGGGTGATTGTTCTTTAACTTAGTTGTAATTCAAGTTTGGTCCTTGGAGGAGGTGAGTGTAGCTTCCACCTACTCTGGTGCGATCTTGAAATCAAATTATATTCTTTGTCTCCTCTTCTTCCTCTTCTTCTTCTCTGATTTTCCTCCACTTGAACACCTGAAATACCGGTCCATTTCTCCAAAGAAACTTTTCTCTCCAAGAAAGTTTTTCATGGTTTTTATTCTAACAGTTATTGTAATTTTCTGCATTTTCTTTTCAGGATCACAAAGCACCTGTGTGGTAAAAATCAGCTAAAAGCAGACGTAGCCAGAGTTAAACTCTCCTCACAAGGCACAGGGTAAAATGTGAATTATTCCTGCAGGAAAAAAATCACCATAATCTTATACATTATAGTGCTCTCTCTTATCATGTTTTCTCATTGCAGTATTCTAAAGCTAATGCAAATTTCTGTATTTTATCATTCTAAACCCCTTTCAACACTGGGGAATTGTTATGGACACATATAAGTTAGGCAAAAAAGTAGTGATCATATACACTTTCTAAGTAGTTAAGATTTCAAGTTACAGGCCCCAAGTCACAGCAGCAAAACTCCTGAGAAGAATGTCAGTGTTGGCTGGTTGAAGGGAACAAGGAAAGATGCCTGTGCCCTACAGCATGAGTCAGACTCACCTGGGGGCCTGTTAAAGCAAAGATTGCTACGCTACATCAGTTTCTGATTCAGCAGGTCTGAGATGAAGACTGAGATTCTGCATTTCTTAGAAGCTTCTAGGTGAGCTCAAAGTGGCTGGTCCACAGACCACACTTGAATTAGAAAGTTTCCTAGTATCTCCTTAAAAATCACTTTTGAGTGTAAGAAAAGTGTACAAATTTATTTAGGAAAATTATCTCTGACTCCCAAGTGTAACTTCATAAATCATTCCCCCATGAACTAGATATAGAAAATACATAGAATTAAAGCTGGAAGTAGGGTTACTTAGCACATTCATGATACACCAGGCTAAAATTTTTCAATGTATAGAAAGAAACTGCATTTTTTTCTAAATTTTCTCAGTTATCAAGAGACTTTCAACTTGATTTTTTAAAATAAGCTATTTCTTATTTCATATAGTGCAGGGTAATTTTTCATTTACCTAAGATAAATGGACAGAAACCAGGTGGTTTCACTTCATGAGCTTTAAGAAATTTATTGTATGTCACTAATGGTTATACCCAGTCCTATTCTACTTGACTCTTTGTAGGCACCAGGCATCTTTTGAAGGAGAGCCAAAAGACCCACTAATCTTCTAGCAAAAGTCTAAACAAAGCAGGAGTATTTAGGCACACACGATGGCTACACAGTCCCCCAAGAGCCTTCGCCCTCCACCAAAGTGAGATCTTGTTCATATACAACTACCCTAGAAATCCACTCTGAATCCAAGCACCACATAATTTTCTATATTCCAGAATATTCCATTGTCAATAATATGCCAGAGGCGAGAAATACTAAAAAGTACAAGGTTTTGATTAAATATATCATATTGTTTGATACCACCATATAGCATCCCTGCCTTACTTAAACAAATTCATAAAGTTTTGTCCCCTTCAATTGGTAAAAACCAAAAAATTCACATTACTGCTGAGAGATCCCACTGTATTCTCAAAAGATTCTTTTTCCTCTCAACTTTCAACATTTATAGATGTTTTTCTCATATATACACATATGCTTTTGCATAAAATAAACAAAATAAGTAAGATCCAAAATATTCAACCCTGTTAGGCACAGGGCCTCACCACTTTTCAATTAAGGAAATGAGCAGGGCAAAACTTGCCAGTGAGCTGGGTCTGAGAGACTCAAACCCATCCATTCCAGCTGCAGTTGACACCACCTGTTGACAGCTGTCCCCTCCAGATTTCAGTTTAGATGAGTATAATTCTGAGTCCTGGGGGCTAGCTGGGCTTGCAGAAAAGTAGCGATGATTACAGAAAACCTCTGTTAGTTGTCTCTACTTCTGCTCGCCTGATTTGGAGACTGTACTCAGGGCCCACCTTTCATCTCCCTGCTCCTACAGAAAAAGTTTCCCCTCCAATGCTTCCTCTTTGGACCTAGGGCTCCCCAGAAATTTAGTCTACCATTCTGAGAACAAGAGCTAAAAGGAAAGCAGGAGACTATCACCAATTATATGATATCTAAATAAGAATCCAAAATCAATTCGTATAAACATTCATACACAGTGTTTATATGGTTTAAAGATATCAAATATCTAATTCCATCAGTTTGACTTTATAATTTTGGAATGCTTCTACTATGTAAAATCTTCTTCTACTAACTTATCAACAATAAAAAAAGGAATTATTTATATACCATTAATGAGTTGAAAATATGAAATGAACAAATCATTTTTCAATGGGCCTCAACAGAATTATAGACATGCAAATTAATTAAGGACATATTTTAATAGATTTTTGGGGGGACACAACTACAATAACTGCAAATGTAAAGAGAAATATTAACATTATAATACACAATAAATTGAGAAATATCTTGGGTAAAAATTAATTACTAAAGCAGTTTTAGTCAGAACAGAATAATTGGTGACTATTCCTGTGAATCTCAAAAAAATATACTCATTCTGGAATTTGATTATGATATTCGTTTTTGTCTTTACTGGGATAGGGTGATCACACAAATGAGTTGGCTTTTGTTTTGTGTTTTTCAAGTACTGATTAAATTACTAATTAAAACTTTAGCCCCTCCTTACACTCAGAAGCCCTAAAATTATCAAAGTCAACCCCTCAAACCTCTCTCATTTACTTTCATTAAAATAGACTAAGAATAAAATGACCTGGTTTTAATCTATCTTTATTACATATTTGGTAAATTATTAAATCCTTCTTAGAAAATAGCCTCAACAGGAATAACTGAAATTACAATTTGACTATAATAGTCAACTCGTACATGATATTCCCCATATAAAGATACTTTAATCCCAGGCATTCTATTTTCTTAACAAGGACTACAATGAGAACAGATTAAAACAATTCCTCAGTGTAAGAAATAGCAAGGATTTATTTGTGTTGTATATAGTTAGCTAAATAGAACTCATTATTAGCTAGTAGAATTCATCAACCTTCCAAAGTAGTCTTATCATTACTCATTTCCATTTGTATTTGCTGGAAACAGAGATTTCGAGGGGAGGGGAGAGTATGCAGACAACTGTAATTGAACAACAATAAAGTAAAAAAAAAAAAAAGAAGAAAGAAAAAGGAACAACAACAAAACAAAAAAAAGAAAAAGAAAAAGTATAAAAACATCGAGATCTTGATCAAGTGTGCAGGGTTTTTTCCCTGTGTTAAATAAGTAAGGCCTTTCTGATGAAGCAAACAGTTTCCCCACCCCAGAATCACCCCTCTCCAAACTGGTAAAAGAATAATCTAGAAGACTATTCTGCTGATAAAAACAATTCTAAACATCTTGTCAAAGTAAGCCACTTGCAATTTGGAAGCACTTGTTTTTAGCTTAGTACTTAAAAGAGAAAAAACAAAACTCTTCTGAGTAAAAAAAAAAAAAAAAGATAGATCTCTTTCTTACTCACTGGGTAAAAGCCAAAAAGTCATAAACTAAGAAAATTACTATGACTTAAATGATAAAGGAAAGTGTTCAACTGATATTTCTCCGTGATATTTAGTTTAGATGAGAGCAACATATTACTTTCTCTTGGTTTACACTGCCAAATTCCTTTTCCACATCTTTCCTATTTCATTCTCAGATTGCAATGCTACTCAGCTCCCAGCGCCGTAGTCCTCCTATTCTGAAATATTACAAATATGGAAAAAAATGCAATGTCCTTTCTGAGTTGCTTTAGCCACATAATTACACAATTCACAACTACCCAATTCATCTCAAGAAGCAATTGTTTTCCAAAAATGACTGGATGAGGAATACGAAGGCCTGGACTGCTGTGTCGGATACAAATTTACCAGACACGTATCGAGGCGGCACTTCAGCTCTCCCAGTCTCTGTGTTCGCATGGGTAAATGGCAATGACTGAATTAAACAAGATGACCTCTCAAAAATCTACCCACAAATAAAACATCAGCCACAAGTAGTTTCACCGGTGATTTTTAAGATTTAGGAAGAAAATAATACCAGTTCCACACACAGTCATCTGGAAAACAAAAGAGAAGGAAAAACTTCCTAAAGCATTCTATATTACCCTAATACCAAAATCAGACAAAACCATTGCAGTAAATAAAAACTATGAAACAGTATTCCTCATGAACATTGTAGTGGGCTGAACGGTGACCCTCCCGTGATATATCAATGTGTAATTCCCAGAATCTGTGAATATTACTTGTATGGAAAATGATGTGACTATAATAAGGGTCTTAAGAGAAGGAATTTACCCTGAACTGTCCATGTGGGCCCTAAATGCAATCCTATGTATCTTTAAAGGAGAGGAGTAGAAGACGGTTTGACTCAAACACATGAAGAAGATGATGGGAAGACAAAGGTAGAGATTGAAATCACATGACCACAAGTCAAGGAACACTTGAAACCATCAGAAGCTGGAGAAGGCAAGGAATGGATTCTTCCCTAGAGCCTCTCTAGGGAGCGTGGTCCTGATGACCCTTGATTTTGGACTTCTGGCCTCCAGAACTGTGTGAGAATAAATTTCCATTGTTTAAGCCACTAGGTTATGTAATTTTTTTATAGCAGCCCTAGGAAGCTAATACACAGATACTAAAATTATCTTTTTACTGAAGTATAATCGACATATTTTTTCTCAACATATAATTTTATATTAGTTTCAGGAATACAACAAAATGATTCAATATTTGCATATGTTGTGAAATGATTACTACAATAAATCTAGTTAACATCTATCACCATACATAGTAACTAAAAAAAATGACTTTCTTATAATGAGAACTTTTTAAGATTTACTCTCCTGGCAACCTCCAATCTGTTCCTCATATCATAGATAATAAAATTCTTAAGAGGTGCAGCTAAAAGGAGTATCTTAAATACAGAGCAGGGCCCCCAGGAAGTACTGAGGAAAGGTGTTAGAGTGCAGAGAGAAGCAGTGAAAAACAAGTCAAAGAAAGGAAGCATCGAGCAGTAAGTGATGTAAATATGAAAGAGGAGAATTAACAATAGTTAACTACTTGTATTTACTGAGCACTTGCTCTGTGTCAGGGACTATTCTAAGCAATTTACATTGAAACTTTCCATGATTCTAAGTATTGTTACTACCTCCATTTACAGATAAAGAAGGCAGAGAAATACAGCTAGTTAAGAGGGAGAGGAAGAATATAAACAAAGACTGACAGGGCTCCATAGTTCAGGCTTTACCACCAAGCTCTAATCAGAGAGGCTCACATCCTGGGTAGTGACCAAGAATAATAGGAATCTGAAGCATGATGGGTTTGACTGGCTGCAAGATTTCCTAGGAGGTTATCTGTCTAAGCAGGATGATGGTAAATGGACAGACACTGTTTAGAATCAGCAGAAGTCTTGACTGATTGCCCTTCTGAGAGTGTCCTTGTCATTGACGGATGGGAAGGCTCCAGGCTTTCTGGTGATGTTACCTAAAGTCTGGGTGATAATGAAGGCTCTGGGATTATCTTCTTTGCTCAAGGCAGCTAGAACTCAGACTTTTCTGGGTTGGTTAGGCACCCAGGTGGCACAAGCTAAAGCCGGAGAACCAGAGCCCTCCTGGGAGGCAAAGCAAAGGTAATTTAGTTCCTTATCCACTGTAGAGTTATATGAAATTCTATAAGAAAAGCAACCCAAAAAACCCCAAGAGGGCAAGATCCCAAGAGAAATAAAAGGGCCTAATAGACAGCAGTCCAATGGAGCTGCCAGGTCTTACTAGAACTGGTGGTGGTCAGGAACCATCTTCAAGGAATGTTGCAAGGTATCAGGTAATTTAAGTCCTCTCACAGCTTCAGCCCCTCCACATGGCATACATCCTTCAAGAGTAGTTATCCACTCATCTCTCCAGGCTTATCTCTTGCTGATGCTCTGACTGCCCTTCATCCTCCAGCCACACTGAATGGCTTGCATGTAGGTTCTCAAATGAGTCAAGTACTCTTCTGCCTCCAGGTGAACACTGCTCCAATACCATCCCCTCCTCAATGATCTTCATCACCCTTATCTCCATTTTTTTCTAGAAAAATATCTACTTTAATCCTTGTGCTTTAGGTTACATGTAGGATATCAGTGACTCCAGGAGGCCTTCCTGCTAGTTGGGTGCCCTTCTTGTGTGCTTCCACTGCACCCTGTTTACATTCAGTATCTCTATGACCTTGAGCCGGTCACTTGTCCTCTCCAAGCGTCTGCTTCTGACTGTGTAAAATGAGGATAGCAATACCTGCCTTGCAGAGCCACTGCCAAGAGGAAATAAGATAATGTATATAAACAACTGAACATATAAATTGGGTTCCTTAGATTTGTTCAGTGAATGGGAACAAAATTACTGTTCTTGTAGTTGTTCTGCTGTTGTTGCAACCATCACATTGCAGAACAATTGTATACTTTTCTGCCCTCCACATCAAACTACGATGAGAGCAGGAATTAAATTTTATATGTTGTTGTACTCTCTGTATCAAACACATTAAACACTTATAGTAAGTGTTCAACGTATTGAATGAATAAATATGGACATATATAATGTACTGGATGAGTATATAATAAAGTATTGATTGAATTAACAGATAAATGAACAAATGAATGAACAAGTGGAAGTTTCTGTTGGTGTCACCATCATGTACTCCTTAGACAGCACTTCCCACATCAGCCTCTGGTAGATCTAAATCACTCCTAGCCACACTACCTCTCTGGAAGAAGGAGTTTCCAAAAAAAATCTTTTCCCAAAATTTAGAATCACCTGTATTTCTTGTATGTCCCTCTCCAAACACCCTTTCTCACCTCTGAACTTTATGCCTAGCCTGAAAACAATCTCCACACGCTTTCATAATTTTGACATTTCTATGACATTGTTTTATTGTTTTTCAATTACAGTTGTCCTCATTTTACCTCGTTACTTTCCCCTGCCCTACCCACCCCTTACCTTCTACATTCAATCTTCCCCCCACCCCACTGTCTTTGTCTATGGGTCCTTCATGTTCTTTGACTTGACCCTTCCTCTTCTCTCCCCTGTTATCCCCCTCCCCCCTCCCCTCCGGTTACTGTCAGTTTGTTCTTTATTTCCATGTTTCTGGTTCTATTTTGCTTGCTTGTTTGTTTTGTTAACTAGGTTCCACTTATAGGTGAGATCACATGGTATCTGTCTTTCATTGCCTGGCTTATCTCACTTAGCATAATACTCTCCGGTTCCGTCCATGCTGCCATGAATAGCAGGAGTTCCTTCTTTCTTTCTGCTGCATAGTATTCCATTGCATAAGTGTACCATAGTTTTTTGTTCTACTGATTTACTGTTGGGGACTTAGGCTGTTTCTAGCACTTGGCTATTGTAAATTGTGCTGCTATGAGCACTGGGGTGCATAAGTTCTTTTTAAGTGGTGTTTCAGGATTCTTAGGGTGTAGGCCCAGCAGTGGAATTGCTGGGTCAAAAGGCAGTTCCATTTTAGTTTTCTGAGGAAATTCCATACTGTTTTCCACAGTGGTTTCACCAGTCTGCATTCCCCTACATGGTATTTTTCTACTAAACCATGTATTCATCTATCTTGTCTCTCCTACTTACCTGGAATTCCTTCAAGAAAGACATTACTCTATTTTAATATGTTCTTAGAACCTAAAAGAATACTTTGGAGCAAGTCAGACCTAAATTTGAATCCTTATTGATCATAAATATTATCTGAATGAGTGTTTGTTACTTAATAGCTGAGTAGCCGTGGTTAAGTTACCTCAACTCTCCATCTCTATTTCCTCATTTGGAAGCTGGCAATAATAGCATCCACCTAGTAAAGCCGTCATTACTATTAAATAAGATAAGGCCTATAAGCACCTACCGCAGTTTCTAGCACATATTAAGCACGCTATAAATGGTACTTAGAGTGCAGGTACCTTATACATAAAAGGTTGTTTTTCCTTCAGGAAAACAGGAACTTTTTTCAAGACCACATTTTAAGCATGTTGAAGTTAAATATGTTTTAAGTCTGGAAAACATTTCCTATTATTTGCTGAATTGAATATATTGACCATGTAAATTCAGGGGGTGCTGTATGTCTATGTGTGTTTGTATATAAGTCCATCCTAATAAAGAAATTGTGTCTAATAGATGTATGTCAAAGAGCTCAACTATATTCACACTAAAACCCAAATGAAGTCATGGAAGTTTAAAGCTGAAATGTGTCAGGGATCTTAGAAAGCACCTGACTCAACCCTTCATTAGGGAACCTAATAAGGAAGCTGAGGTAGAGAAAGGTCAAGACTTACCAAGTCCATACAGTTAGTAGAAGGCAGAGCCTTATTGCTGCCTCCAGATTTGAAAGTATTATCATTTTCTATCTAAACTCACATTTTCTGAACCCTCAATCTCCTGAATACCTGTCAAATGAGAAAGCACTCTTAACAATAACAGAGGAGTAGATGGCATACAGATTACTTCCAGAGCAGTGCGGCGTTATCCCTATTGTTCTGATGTGTTGCTATAGGAATATGCTCCATTTTCCACAAATTACCAATAAAGCATTCCTCTTTGCTACATATTCAACTGTTCTCAGCATTTTGAAGGACTTCTCTCCTTACTTAACTCTCGTTTGTAATTAGTGCTCAGACATGGGAGCTGCTTTTTCTATTCAGTTTTAAACTCAGTTTCTATTGTAATTTCAGATGTAATTGCTACTCCTTCGTGGCAACGGCTCTGAAGTCAAACCCACATGTACTCTGATATACGAGACAGACAACTTCGCACACAGCCATTCCTTCTCTTTCACACGTTACTCTTAAGCACTGACTTTGAAAGGGCAATAAACAATAAGCTTGAGGTTCAGTCAATGAATCAAGAAGAAAAGGGGGACTCTGCCAGCTCAAGGTAAAGATGTTATTGCTGCTTATTCGACACTTGGAAATGTGGTTAAGTTGAGGTGTTTATAACCATCACTGCTGCCACCCCACTTAAAAGGAAGAAAACTTTGTATGTCAACATGAGTGAGACCATTCTGAAAAAACTGCCACTACAGTACAAATTCCACGAGGACAAGAATGTTAGAGTTTTACGCACTGCTGAGTCTCCCAGAACAGTCGCTGGCACACAGGGGGCTCTGTCTACGCCTGCTAAAGAAAGGGGGTACAGAGCTTACCTGCCTAGCACCAGATCCTGACAGTGAAATCCTTTTTACAACATCACTAAGCATCTAAAATTAAGTCTGGCTTATAATATTTTTGTCTACGGTAGAGTCAGAGACAGCAAGCCTCATGTGGAAGGGAAAGGAAGGGATAGAGGAAAGTAGAAGTCTTTGCTTCTTAAAGCAATACCAGGATTTTGAGACAAAGCCTGAATATAAGCAAACATTCTTTGAATAATAATGCCATCACCAATAGAATCTTTATATTTGAGATATAATTGTGGAATTACATATAAATGTTATCTGAATGAGTCAGTGCATATAGTGATTACAGAATGTATCACCTTGCACTGAAATTGTCCATACATTCATCCATCTCCCCAAGCAGACAGTGAGTTTTCTGAGGTTGAGGGCAGAAAAAGCTTTTAATTAATTTTATCCCAGTATCTGGTACATGGCAGGTGTTCAATAAATACCTGAGAGATAAAAGGGAAAAGAGACAAACCAGTTGACACAATCTATTCCCTCATATGATAATAAAGCACAGTTTGCAGATTAATCTTTCATTCAATGAACATTAGATGCAGTCTCAAGCACCTTACAATACAGAATGGAAAAGAAGGCAAATGTGAAGAAAGAGGACTGGATTGTAAATGATATCAGTCATTCGTGAGCTCTGCACATTCACTCATCTGACAGAAGCCTCCACTCCTGCCTAACCTCTAAACCCTTCCACCGTGCCCCTTAAAATCCGTGCTGTGACCTAAGCAAAGTGCTCTCTCCCCTCCTCCTGCCCCTGAAACACCCCCTGTGGCACACTGACGACTGGGACCACCCCTCCAACTCTCCCAGAGCTGTCTGTCCAAAACTCCACAAAGCAGACAGGGTTTCCTTCCAAATCCTGAAGCTCAAAACTTCCCAGGGGCCCCAACTCAACTGAAAAACAAAATCTCAAATTCTGACCACTTTCCTGCTTCTGGTTCCCTCTCTGACTCACTGCCTATGTAAGGACAAATAAAAATTAAAAATAATAGGCCTAATTTTCCCTACTTAAAATAAGGGGGAAATCCCCTTTTACTTAGAGTATTGACTTTAGAAAACTTGTAATTATAAGTACTTTCTCCACTCTTTAGCATGTACATAAATCTTTTTGAAAACTAGTAAGCCTCTTTTCAGCTTTATGGCCCACACATATCTTTCTCAAGGACCTAAGGGCCATTTGTTGAAATTTATATATAAGGGAGATAGCACCTTTGTCTCCCAGTTTCTTCAGGAGGATAGGAGTCTAACTTAGGTGGGTGCCTTGCTCCAAGTTGCAAAACTACCTCCTATCATTAAGATATGAGATGTTTGTTTTCTCTGAATAAGCCAATTACCTGACACAGATGGTCTCCCCCCAGTTACCAGGTGAATGTAAGCTGAACTGTGTGTGACAAACGGTGCTGCTAAGTTCTCTTCCTTGAGGACCAGTTATTGTTTATCCTGAAACCATATGTAATGGGGTGCATCTGCTTGACTATATAAAAAGGAAAGATTTCCTTCTGTCTACAATCTCCTAGAGATCGCCCATGATGCATATCACATTCTGGTTCAATAATAATAAAATTTTTCTTTCTCTAGTATCTTTGTGGAGAGGATCTCTATGTTCAGAGACTATTTTTAAATTATATTTCCCCAACACCAATTACTCTTCCCTTTGTTCCTTTCTCCTTCAAGAAATAGCCACCCCCTTTGCACTGCCCATATCCTCTGTCTAGAATGTTCCTCATCACTATCCCCCATTGTCCTCATGTTCCATTCCCTCCTCAAGATGGTCTCTGCTCATATGTCACACTATCAGATAAGTCTTCCCTGACCACACTGTATGAAATAATACCCCTCAATCATCACCTCCTCTTCTTACCTCACTTCCTTAATCCTCAGAACACTTATCACTACCTGGTATGTAATCATTTGTTCATTTGTTCATTATCTGTCTCTTTGACTCTAATGAAATCTCCACAAGAGCAAAGGCTCTTTCTGTTTCATTCACTTCTTGTATCTCCAGAGCCTAGGATAGTCTGGCAATATTAGTTAACTGAATAAATGATCATTATTAATTGTACAAATAAAAGAGATCAGATGAAGTGCTATTAGAATAAGCCACTTAACTTTGCAGAAAGTGCAACTCTGTAGAGTTAGAGCTAGGAAGGGGCTAAGCTTTCAGATACAAAAATACCTAAGAAAGAATTGATTAGAGCCCAGTGCCTCCTATCACCCCACATCTACAAACTTGTAACTGGTGACAGAGGGTTGTCATCCTCATGCACCAATATTGGTGCATATGGTCTTATTGCACTAATTGAATTTGGGGGGGTGAGGGGCAAAAACTAATCCTCAATAATAAAAAAGTACATTTAAATACTAAATAAATGACCTTATATGGAAAAAAAAAATGTTCCTGGGTATGAAGACAAAGTAAACATGAGGAATTTGTCATTTATAGATGTATGCAATTTCAATCCAAATCTCAATGTAAATTGGCTCAGAATGTGGCAAAACAATTGATCTGAAAAATTAAGCAGGTAAAGTAATTCTTTAAAAGTACATTAAACACCCTAAAACTATAATATAACAAAGCAATACTGATATAAAAGTGGGTTAATAAACAGGATAGTTAGCCCAAAATAAAACAAATTTAAAATATACTTATTAAATCAAGAATGAGAAAAGTGGCTATTTACTAAATGGTTTTATAACAAATTATACATTTAAAGAAAAAGAATTTGAACACATGATAAATTAAAGAGTTAAAGATTGAATCATATAAAACTTGGAGAAAATGATTAATTATTATAGAGGGAATGGCCCCTCCAGGCTTAGAAAACATAGAAATAAATTAAAATAGAGAGATGAGACATAAAAATTCGAAGTAAAAAGCAATTTGGAGAAAAGTTTTTGCAGTAATATGACAGATCTAGTTTAATATTTTGACTATATAAAGAGATCAAACAAGCAGATAAGAAAAACACTAAAATCTCAAAAGACAAATGAGCAAAGGTCAAAAACTGACGATTTATGAGGGAGGAAATACATCTAGCAGAAAACATGTGAAGCAGGTTCTGGCACTTGTCCTAGATTCTGCTTTCTGTATCCAGTCCAGGGAGGGCTTAGTTTCACACTTCCTGACAGCCAGTAATTGGCCTCTGTTTTGCACTTCAATTCTGCCCTTGCTTTTCAAATGGAATATGATGTTTCATTGCTTCTCCTTCTGTTCTGACCTCCACACAATCTCAGGTCTCAGCCTTGCTATGCTCTTTCTTACAAATGCTCTTTCTTACAGAAGGGGTAAGAAAACTATAGAAAATCTCTACTTTTCTGTACTTAATATTTTTCCAATTTACTAATTCAGCGCAGTTATATAAAGGCCTCTACTTTACCCTTCATCACTTTTACTGTTATATTCAACATCGAAACAGGTGAAGGAATCACATATACAACATACAATAATCCATATTATGATGTTGCAAACACATAGTTAGGGCTCAGTAACTACTTAATAGCAAAAGAAGGAAGGGAGAGAGGTAAGGAGAGAGGGGGGGAGGAAGGAAAGACTCAATGCAACACTTCAATTTAAAGTATCCAAAGTATCCAGAGCAGCTATGAACTCCAAGGTGTTGCTTACCTACTAGCCACTATAGACAGACTTTTGAGGACTTAGAATCTTTTCAAGACCTTATGAAAAACTATTACTGATATCAAAATATAGCCCTGACCAGTGTGGCTCAGTTGGTTGGGAGTCATCCCACAAAGCAAAAGGTCACCAGTTTGATAGCCAGTCAGGGCGCATGCCTGGGTAACAGGTTTGGTCCCCGATGGGACGTGTAGCAGAGGCAACCGATCGATGTTTCTGTCTTGCATCAATGTTTCTATCCCTTGTTTTCTCCTCCCCTTCCCCTCTCTCTAAAATAAATACATACATACATACATACATACATACATACATACATACATACAAACAAAATAAAATTAATCATCAATTGTCCACAAATATATTATGGTGACTCGATTAACTTTAAATTGTAGAATTATAAACAATTATATTTTAAAAGTTTGTGCATTAGATGATTTTACTACAAAAGAATTCCAAATGGTACCTAATAATGGCAAAGAAATCATAGCCATACATAAATTAAATAAGTTATATGAATGTAATTTCAAAGCACATTTATAAAAAATATTTCCAAATTTTACTGTATTAAAATTATATGTAATGTTGAATTGTGAGTACATTTATTTTCTATAAGTTAACTGAAGCCTCCAAAAATAAGAGTGCTTAAGGCCGCAAAATTCTTCAGTGGTACTGGTGTACACATGGGAAATTCAGACATGTCCAGGAGGAGGGAAGGGTTCAGTTTATTTAACGGAACTCACCTTGAAGAAAGGGACAGTCCTGTATGCAAGTCCCACGCACAGATAACAGACTGCTGTTGAAGAGTGATTTTGAAATAGCACAATAATGTGCTGTTAAGATTGCCCTCAGATTCAGCTAAAGCCTGGGCATGGGGGAGAAAGACTGTAATAAAATGGCAAATATTCAAAAAATAATATAACCAATATCAGTGAAATGTCCAAAGGGAACTGTGACTATAACCTGGCATGAGTAGGGGAGGAAAGCGTTGTCCACACTTCAACGTGTAGCTGTCGGAGTGTTACCTTGACACTTACGGTGGAGAAGGAGCGGGGCCACGTTACCAGAGCGAAAGGGAGGCAGCCAGCAGCACAGGAGCACTCGGTCTGGCACTAGGCCCGCTGCTCCCACTGCGCATCGGCCTGTGGGCTGAGGCCCTGCAGCCAGTTACAGCTGGTGAGAAGAGAGTGACTGCCTGGGGAGTGCTGAATTCACAAATGCATGTGAGAGCGCCACACCTCTGGGGTAGTCGTGCAAAGAAATTTTGATGATGAAGACGATGATGATGATGGTGACGACAACAATGAGGACAACAACTCTGTTATACCCATTGGTGAAGCCTGGAGAAACACAGGTTGGATAAGAAACTCTATTCATTCATACACAAACGCTGGGTGTCAAATGATAACCTTGCTGTGCTATTTCTGAAAGAATGAGGTACTCAGTTTGTGGGAAACTTTCCAAGGTTCATCTTCTGCTTTTGTCCTTACCATGATTGTTGTTGCAAACACTAAAATATTAGGTCCAGATCGACAAGGACACCACAAGGTATTTCCAGCATGGAAAACAAACTTCCCTTTCCCAGATTCCAATTTTGTCACACCAAGTGATGTATCATCCATTGGAAAAGAAAAGAAGGCAACTACTTCAGAGTGAGAGTTCATTAACAAGAGTAGTGCAGTTTGTTGTAAGCAAAAATGTAGACAGAGAAAGAACAATCTGCAAGATTCCAAAGCATTGTTGTGATGAATGTACTATGACTGTCCAAACAAGCTTGAAAACAGTATTGTGTGAAATCCTTTTTTGTTCATTTAGAATTTGAATATTTTAAATCTACTTTCCTACGTGCAAAAGTGATCAGTCCTAGAACAATGTGATACTTTGTCTCTGCAATGTGGATAGAAAACATCACAGCCACATGTATGCTCTAAAACAATCAACACATTTCATTTTCTTTGTTTTTATTTCTCTGGAACCACATACATACAGAATAAGATCTCCCTCTGTATGTGAATAAAAATAAAATATGTACTGCATATGCAATTATAGCATATGAAATTTACAGAGAGAAACGCTTCTATTTCTTTATCAAGTAGAATCACTGTGTTAAAGATAAGTGGATTCTCTCAAAACTTTTTCAACCACTTCAGATTGTCTCTCCTTTAATCTTAAGGTGCATTAATAACACAATATTTTTTATACTTGATCCAAGAGCTTTTAGAAGATGTTCTGATGCCTTCAATAGACAGCAGATGGATCCAAATTCTCTTAGCTACTTAGGAAATACACACACACACAAACATGTGAATTCAATTCACAACTGAGCTGATGTTTCTACCACGATGGAAAAAATGATGGAAACAAGTTACAAGGGGTAAGTTTTTCTGGCTCTATTAGAGAGCTCAGGCCAAAGTCAAGGAGAAAGGAATAACTAAAGCAATCCACTTTTGCCCACATAGGGGGGAAAAAAACCTCTATTCTTTTTAAATTACTTTATTGTTCTTCAATTACAGTTGTCGACATGTTCTCCCCTCCCCTACCCCCCACCCCACCCAAACCCATCTCCCTCCCTTGTTTCCACCCTTCCCTTTGGTTTTGTCCATGTGTCCTTTATAGTGGTTCCTGGAAACCCTTCTCCCCACAATCCCCTCCAGCTATTGTTAGATTGTTCTTAATTTCAATGTCTCTGCTTATATTTTGCTTGCTTTTTTCTTTTGTTGATTATGTTCCAGCTAAAGGTGAGATCATATGGTATTCGTCCCTCACTACCTGGCTTATTTCGCTTAGCATAATGCTCTCCAGTTCCAACCATGCTGTTGCAAAAGGTATAAGCTCCTTCTTTCTCTCTGCTGCGTAAAATTCCATTGTGTAAATGTACCATAGTTTCTTGATCCACTCATTTGCTGATGGGCACTTAAGTTGCTTCCAGCACTTGGCTATTTTAAATTGTGCTGCTATGAACATTGGGGTGCATACGTTCTTTTGGATTGGTGTTTCAGGGCTCTTAGGGTATAATCCCAGCAGTGGAATTTCTGGGTCAAAAGTCAGTTCCATTGTTAGTTTTCTGAGGAATTCCATAGTGTTTTCCAGTGGCTGTACCAGTCTGCATTCTCACCAACAGTGCAGTAGGGTTCCCATTTTTCTGCATCCTCTCCAACACTTGTTTGTTGATTTGTTTATGATGGCCAATCTGACCGGTGTGAGGTGGTATCTCACTATGGTTTTAATTTGCATCTCTCTGATGGCTAGTGATGCTGAGCATCTTTTCATATGTCTCTGGGCCCTCTGTATGTTCTCCTTGGAGAAGTGTCTGTTCAAGTCTTTTGCCCATTTTTTAATAGGGTTTTTTGTCTTCCTGAAGTGGAGTCGTATGAGTTCTTCATATATTTTGGAGATCAAACCCTTGTCTGAGGTATCATTGACAAATATGTTTTCCCATATGGTTGGTTCTCTTTATATTTTTCTTTAGCTGTGCAGAAGCTTTTTATTTTGATGAGGTCCTATTTGTTTATTCTTTCTTTTATGTCCCTTGCTCTAGGGGACATATCAGTAAAGATGTTGCTGCGTGGAATATCTGAGATTTTCCTACTGATGTTTTCCTCTAAGACTTTATGGTGTCTCAACTTATATTTAAGTCTTTTATCCACCTTGAATTTATTTTTATGTATGGTGTAAGTTGGTGCTCGAGTTTCATTTTTGTGCATGTAGCTGTCCAGATTTCCCAACACAATTTATTTGTTGAAGAGGCTATTTTTACTCCATTTTATGCTGTTGCTCCCTTTGTCAAAGATTAATTGCCCGTAGAGACTTGGGTTTATTTCTGGGCTCCCTATTCTGTTCCATTGGTCTATCCATCTGTTTTTATGCCAGTACCAGGCTGTTTTGATTACAGTGGCCTTGTAATACAGTTTGATATCAGTTATTGTGATCCCTCCAACTTCGCTCTTCTTTCTTAAAATTGCAACAGATATTTGGGTCGTTTCTGGTTCCATATAAATTTTTGAAGTGTTTGTTCTATATCTGTGAAATATGCCATTGGTACTTTGATAGGGATTGCATTGAATCTATAAATTGCTTTGGGTAGTATGGACATTTTGATGATGCTGATTCTTCCAATCCATGAGCACAGTATATGTTTCCATTTGTTTGTGTCTTCCATAATTTCTCTCTTCAGTGTTGTGTAGTTTTCTGAGTACAGGTCTTTTACTTCCTTGGTGAGGTTTATTGCTAGGTATTTTATTTTTCTTGTTGCTATATCAAATGGGATTTTTTTCCTGATTTCTGCTTCTGCTGTTTCATTGTTGGTATACAAAAATGCCTTTGATTTCTTGATATTGTCTTTGTATCCCGCTGTTTTGCCAAATTCATTTATTAGGTTGAGTAGTTTTTTTGCGGAATCTATAGGATTTTCTACGTACAATATCATGTCATCTGCAAACAATGACAGTTTTGTTTCCTTCCCTCCAATTTGGATGCCTTTTATTTCCTCTTCTTGTCTAATTGCTGTAGCTAAAACTTCCAGAAATATGTTGAATAGAAGTGGTGATAGTGGGCAACCTTGTCTTGTTCCTGATCCTAATGGGATTTTAGTTTTTTCCAATTGAGTATAATGTTGGCTGTAGGTCTTTCATATATGGCCTTTATTGTGTTGAGGAATGCTCCCTCTACTCCCACTTTGCTGAGTGTATTTATCATAAATGGGTGCTGTAACTTATTGAATGCTTTCTCCACATCTATTGATATGATCATATGATTTTTGTCTTTGCTTTTGTTTATGCGATGTATTACATTTATTTTTTTGTGAATATTGTACCATCCTTGCATCCCTGGGATGAATCCCACTTGGTCATGGTGTATGGTCTTTTTAATGTATTGCTGGATGCGGTTTGCCAATATTTTGTTGAGGATTTTAGCATCTATGTTCATCAGCAATATTGACCTGAAGTTTTCTTTCTTTGTTGTGTCTTTATCTGGTTTTGTGATAAGGATGATGCTGATTTCATAAAAAGTTTGGGAGTCTTCCATCATTTTGGATTTTTTGGAATAGTCTGTGAAGGATAGGGGTTAGCTCTTCCTTAAATGCTTTGTAGAATTCTCCTGTGAAACCATCTGGTCCAGGGCTTTTGTGTGTTGGAAGTTTTTTGATTACTGCTTCAGTTTCATCTGCTGTTATTTGTTGGTTCAGGCTTTCTGTTTCTTCCTTATTGAGTTTTGGAAAATTATACTTTTCTAGAAATTTGCCCATTTCATCTAGGTTTTTTAATTTCTTGGCATACAGTTCTTCGTAGTAGTTTCTTACAATCCTTTGTATTTCTGTGGCATCAGTTGTAATATCTCCTCTTTCATTTCTGATTGTGTTTATTTGAGTCCTCTCTCTTTTTTTCTTGATGAGCCTGCTTAAAGGCTTGTTGATTTTGTTTATCTTTTCAAAGAACCAGCTCCTGGATTCATTGATCCTTAGAATTGTGCTTTTAGTCTCTATGCCATTTAATTCTGCTCTGATCTTGGTTATTTCCTTCCTTCTGCTTGCTCTGGGCTGTCTTTGTTGTTGTTCCTCAAGTTCTTATAGGCATAGGGTTAGGTTGTTTGTTTGAAATGTTTCTATCTTTTTTAGGTAGGCCTGTGTGGTTATAAACTTCCCTCTCAGGACTGCCTTTGCTGTGTCCCATAAGTTTTGGGTCATTGTGAGTTCATTTTCATTTGTTTCGAGAAACTTTTTGATTTCTTCCCTAATCTCATTCTTGACCCATTTGTTGTTTAATAGCATTCTATTCAATCTCCATGATTTTGAGTGTTCGGGGGTTAAAAAAAAACCTCTACTTCAAAATAGTATATGAATTAACAGTGAAGTTTCCAAGTCAAATAAAAATAAAGCCCTGCTGTATACTGGGAAGAATATTATTGGCCTCACAATCAAAAGTCTTGAGCCCCAGTCTCACTCTGTTCTTGCTAGCTGATAACCTGTGCCAAGTCTCTTGGGCGCCTTATTAAATAAGAAGTGAATTAGATCATTTTTAAAGATGTTCTACTCTAACATTTTATGAATCTCTACAAATGGAATCAACGTACAAGAAAATGAGCCAAACAAAAGAAAGTAGAGAGATATTAAGGAAAATAGCATAACTAACAGAGTTACACAATTGTACACAATGTAACTACAATGTACACAATTTACATTGAAATGGCAAAAACTTTTGAACCTTTGTAATCTCATGAATAATACACAATCTACTCTATTCTGTGTAAAACACAACTTATGTAATTACAAAATAAGGATAACCCCCAAGCCAAATACTTTATTCTGTTATACATACAAGGAATTTCAAAGTGATTTAATTTGGGGGGATGTTTCAAATCTTGTGACGCAGTTCAAAATTATTTTAAATGTTTGCATCCAAAGTTTAAGAAATAGTTTCTTCTTCACTGAACAATAAAGAGTATTTCTGAAGGAATTTATGCAACTGTTGTCCAGACAATCATATTGTACTTCATATTGTATTGCATGACATCAATTTTTAACACACACTTTTATTTCACGTTTTTATACTTCTAAAATTAGGATATTTCTTCCAAGTGATAACATCTTAAATACAGGGTGGGCAAGTAGGTTTACATTTGCTCATATGGAAAATGATACAATAATAAATAATAATTCAGGAATAAACTGTATTTTGTGTACTCACAACTGTAAACCTACTTTGTCTACCCCCATACATTGAAATGTGGCAGTTTTTTATATGCATGCCTTACCTTCTCTATCAAATTACCCTTGAAAAGGAAAAAAAAGAATAGAACTATAGAAAAAATCAAAATCAAGCCATAATAAATAAATGAGGAAAAAGAGTATCTTTCTTGTAAAGAAGTCCAACTAATTTACATAAATATTCCCCATACAAAAGGAGGACTTTGAGCTACTCTATGAATCTAACTCCTGAATGTGAACTCAATAGTGACTTGTTGCCAAAGAGCAGAGTATGGGAAGGTGGTAATAATGGAGAGGGAGAAGGCAACTTTGCAGTGTAAAAAACAGGCACACTCACCTTGGCGAGTAATGAGGATTTGCATTAGTGATAACACATGTTGACAGAATGTACCCCTTATATGACATGATGAGAAGGACAGTTTACCTCTGTGGTCTTCCTCTCCAAAACCCGTAACACCAGTCTAACCATTAGAAAAACATCAGACAAATCCCGATTTAGGGATATCCTACAAAACTACCTGACCAGTACTCCTAAAAATGTCAAGGTCATGAAAAGCAAGGGAAGTCTAAAGACTGTCACAGAGCAGAGGAGACTGAGGGGACAAGATGACTAACTGGAAATGCAGCATCCTGGATTGGATCCTGGGACAGAAAAAGACCTAAAAAAAATAACAAGGAAAATGTGAATGAAGTGTGGAGTCTAGTTAATAATAATGTATGACTGATGGCTTCATAGTTGTGACAAATGCATCACAGGGGCACATGGTGATTTAACAGGAGAAACTGGAAAAAAAAAAAAAAAACATGAGAACTCTCTGTACTGTTTTGCAACTTTTCTGCAACCCAAAAAATATTCTAAAATTAAAAGTTTATTTTTATAAGAAAACCAAGCCATGTATAATTTCATACATATATTCCACAATAAATGGACCCTATGGGTTAAAAACAGAAATGCAACATTTGATCCTAAACTATTTTAGGTTTTAGAAAAATAAAGAAACTAAAAAGTATAATAATACAGTAAAATAAAATGTACCAAGAGTTGAGTCTCTTGACTCAGTTCTTACTGGAGGTACAGTTTTACATTCATGACAAAACCTGAAACATATGTGAGCTCGTTTAATACAAAGTAACTATCAAAATGCTCAAATTCTCAACTGTTGTTTACCCCCATGGGTAGTAATACTTCTAGAACAGTGAACCTTGTCCTCCCTTTTTCTGATAACGCATCACAATTCTGGATGTGTTAGGTTTCCAGGAAGGAAAGACTTGTGAGAAAATGTGTGAAATAAGTCATTAAACTCAGGCTTCCACTGCTGCACAACTCATAAAACAAATGGAACTAAACTGACTTATTTGAGCCACCCCATTTTTGCTTAAGGGACAAGTCCAAACCACTCTTCCGAATTCAAACAGTACATGCTTTCTCTCTATGAAAGTCAGCGGTGCAGTCCACAACTGCTACGTAGTCTAATTCACTAATAGACTGTGAATACTACCCAGCTCCAGCTTATGATTAAATTGTGTTTTAAACTGCCATCATTATGTTATGCATAATTAATAATACATGTTCCCAATGACGACACTTAAAAGAATTGTTAAATTCATAGTCTAGCTCAGAAAAACTTCTTCAATCCATAAAGTAAATGAAAGATGTTAGGAGGAATGTAACCAGAGTGACTATTTGGCTGGGGTTCTGTTTTTTATGCCCTGAAAAGAGTGAGCCAACTGTGGGGGAGAAAGAGAAAAAGGAAGGCAGGGAGGGAAGAAACATGCACATACCCTGGGTTATTCCCTACTCAGAATCCACCTCGTGTTTTGTAAGAATGGAAAGTAAGTGCCAAGGGCAAGACAGATTTAGAGAATGGAAAGAAGTGGATAAAGGGATTTGCAATGAACAAAAAGGAATGGCGGCTAATAGAAGAAATGCTCTGGGAACACAATTCCTTTCTCCTGACCTTCAGCAGCCCTGAGGATCTCAAGAGCTATAACTGGGGCACTATCAAAGCTCTGAACAGAGAGGCAAGGAAAGCGTTCCCCTTTCAAGCCAAGCTGTGGTCAGGATGAATGGAAGATGCTCTGGAGCAACCAAGAAAAGCTCCAGTCTAGGAAAACACACCAGGGTGGCCCACTCAGACAAGCAAGAAAGTCCTGAGCCAGAGACCTGCCAAGGACATCTGAGGGATGCTGGTAACAACTTCAGGCAACACACCTAACAGAGGGGAGGCTTTGGAAATGAACAGATCTGGATTTGAATCTTCTGCCTTTAACTAGCCGTGAGGTCATGAGAATCTTACTTAAGTGCTCTAAGTCTCAGTTCTCTTATTTATAAAGTTAAAATAAAAATACTCATCTGTATTAGTTTTACATTAGTGCTACAACAAATGACCACAAACTTGGTGGCTTAAAACAATACACATTTATTTATCCTACAGTTCTGGAGGTAAGAAATTCAAAACGGATCTCACTAGGCTAAAATCAAGGTGTCAGCAGGGCTGCATTCCTTCTGGAGGCTCTAAGAGAAAGTCTGTTTCCTTTTCTGTTTCCAGCTTTTCACAGCCAGCCCACACTCTTTGGTTCCTGACCCCAAGCGTTGACCTTCAAAGCCAGCAATCTCAAGCCACATCCCCCTCATGCTGCCATTTCTGTGTCTCCACTTCTGCATCCTTTTCCCATTTTTAAGGATCCTTGTGATTACATTAGGCCCACCCACATCATCCAAAACAATCTACATATCTTAAAGTCAACTGATTAGCAAACTTAATTTCTTCTGCAAATTTCCCCTTTTCCATTTTCAACCTTTTTCTTCTCCTGACACATGCAAACTAATTATTAATATTCTGTGGCACACCAAAAATATATTATATTTTTGTCAACCTGACAAAAACATAGGTATAGTTTTGATTCATTCACACAGGATGGCTATTGTTGTGTTGGCTGTTGTCATTTTTTTTATTTGCCAATCTAAGGGAAAAAAGGTAGGTTCCCCTGACTAAATGTTTTTAAAAATCTTGTGGCACACCAGTTGAAAATCACTGCCATATAGCATAACACATTTATGAGTTACTGGGATTAGAACATAGACATCTTTGGAGGACCATTATTCTGCCACCACACCATCACGTAGAGTAGTTGTGACAATTATATGCAATGGTGTATATAATGTAACTGGTACATAACTACTTTCTTCCCAGCCTCCCTGGGCTCCCCCCCCACCTTTATCATCAAAACTTTTCCTCTAATAAATCTCTTGCAAGTACTTGGCACCTGCTTCCTAGATGACCAGATTAACTAGCTGCCATCAGCTCCAGCAGAGCATCCAAATTATCAAGAATCACAATGCTAGAACTGGAAGAGATGTAAGAAATCCTCTTCTCCAATCACTTCACACTACAAGACAAGAATGAAGAACGCTTTCCCAAGGCCTAGGTGTTAGGCAGCACCACTAGTGCAAAAACACCAGTAGCAGCCTTAGGATTTTTCATGCCACCTGTGGGATTCTGGAGCAACAAGGCAAGCTCTTTTCTAAATTTAGGAATTAGGGTTCCAAAACCCAATTTCTGGAAGAAACAAAGAAGATTCTAATAGTAATGACTCTCAAGGGAGTGGAGTAAAGGAGTCTTCTGGTGAAAGAGGGTGTTTAGGCAGTTACAGCTACTTGGTAGTGAAAGTCCCAGGAAAGCTCCAGTAGGAACTACAGACACGGCATTAGCCGCCATGCTTGTCTGTTCAGCATACTTGTGCTGTGCCCTATGGTCTTCAGGGAAACATTTCTAAGAGAAACGGAAGGGGGAAATGTATCCAGAGCTCCACCTAGGAATTCAGGCTCCAGGGAATACCCATCACTATTCATACTCCAGACCAGAGTCCTTCTCCATCTCCAAGAATGTGGATTCTTTCTTATTTTATATCCTCTAACAATGCTTTTTCTGCAATTCCCTAGAAGTGGCAGTAAAAGAAGGAAAGTACACACCATGGCAATAGCATCAAACAACAGTTTTAAGGAGGATATGCCTAAAACAGAAAAAAATTCCAAAAAAAAGAGTAATTTATGATTAAAATAGTCATAGTGTTCAACTGTTGAACACTATGACTATTTTAATCAGATATTCAGTGTTCACTGTACGTCTACATTAGTGCTATCACTTGAAAGTCACTATCGTTGCTGTAGTACGCTCATTATTTTTATCCAAATAATAGAGTCCTTTCCCCCAATTAGTACGATTCTGGGGAAAATTTTGGTCTGTGGTGGAACTTCCCATGTAATCAGGAACTGGCAAATGCATGCAGATCCAAGACTGATGTATTCACCTTGTATTTGAATCTCAGGTTTTGCATTGGTGGAGGGGCTGGGAATAGGATATCAGTTTCTCACTTCTGCCCATGTGATAAGCAACCATTAGTAGCTTTTGCAGAAAAATGAATACATGGAAATCAATCTGAGCTTCTCCTTCAAATAGGTTGTTTTCATCTTTTCAAGTCAAGATACTGCATTTGTTTCTTTGATGAATGTTTTATAAGTCTTCTCTATTTTCTCTCCTGCACAGTAATGTTTCTATTGGAAATGAATAAGATTTAGAATTCATGACTGGCTGTGACATGTCCTGAAAACTAGTTTCACTACCTCAGATCATAAACTGTACAAGTCTCATGTTTGCGGAGCAAAAGCAAAATGTCTTCAGCACTTTTTAAAATTACTACATAAGTAAATTACTCCTTCGACATGTGTCTTAAGATTATTTTTTTACCTGCTGGCAAAGATAAAATGCTTTAACCTTTCCTCTGCCTTACAAAGATTTAAGCACATTGCTTATACCCTCATCTTCAAATCCGAATATCCACACTCCAATCAAGCATGCTCTACAGTCAGAGGGTCTCACATATTCCTCATTTCTCCTAACGTACTGTACATCAGCTTTCATTCTCATGATTTTCTTTATCCCCACTTGCTTACCATGTCTCACAAATTCTTTCTCCTTCTTTGCAAACATTTTCATAATTCCCTGATTTTGCCCCAAGAATAACATTAGGTGTATGAGTGCTCTTGGAAGGCTAACGATGTACGTAGTGTTCTGCTGCGGATTCCGTCCCGCAAAATTCATGGTGACCATGACCGAATGCGTGAATAAATCTCACACAGAAATATGCTTGGAAGAGGAGATCCGGGGCCACGCGGCTTCCCCCTCATCTTCTGGGAGAGAGCCCTGAGCCTCGGGTCCAGGGGTATTTATTGAGGATTTGGGGCACAGAGCATCAGGTTGTAAATTCAGGTCCGGTGGTAGACAGGACCAGGGTGGTACATTCAACAGGAGACATGTAAATTGAGGGCAAGCTAGCTAGGGCTGTTTACTCTAGGACTATAAACATTGCAGCAGGGAAGATTCTCAGGCATCCATTAACATAAGCCCCTTGGATTCCGGGAGGGAGAGACTCAGCAAGGCAATAAATTTTTAAGAAACAAGTTAGCCAAATTCCCCTGTAAAGAATTCTTTTTTCCATGGACATGATTCCACGCATGCCGACTTGGGAGTTTTTCCACATGGAGGTTTTCCTTACACGTGTGAATCCCAGAGCTATGCTTTCGTCATGCATGTGAAAAGAGTTCCCTACAGTGTTCCTCCATAAGTATTCTTTAAATAAGTATTTAACATTTGTGTATATACTGAACACTGACTAAAAGAAGCTAAAAGAACCAAGGCAGCACTTCCCTATGGTTTTGTTTTCATTCTTGATAATAAATTAGAGGTGAGCTTGAACTTTAACTTCTGGATAAGACCCACTGGTTGGACCTGAACTCAAATGAATTTATGTTATTCCCAGGAAATAGCACAAAGGAAAAAACAGTGGTATAAGTGACTAATGCTCGTAATATGTCAAGTGTGTAATGACAGCACATTGTTTAAATTTGCCCAAGAGACTTTTGGTAGTTGATAATCCTCCTTTTCTATCTGTCTTTCTCAAAAAAAAGGGGTGGGGGGAATTCATTGCAATTAATGCAAGTTATTTGAGAGTTTTTTAAGATATATAGATTATTATTTCGAAGAGAAAAACATAAATAAGATAGACTATTTACTTTTTCATTTTTATGACTTTTCTTTCTAGGATAGTAATATGTTTTAAGATTTTTTTTTCACTTATTTTTTGCTGCTGAGGGTCTTGAGTCTTCTCTTGGCATCCTTTTTGATTATAGGGGGCAAAAAAAAAAGCTTTTTTAAAAAATATATAAAAGGCCATTTATTTTTCCAATACAGATTTCATTATGGAAGTAATATTAATGATAGCAGAAGATACTAACCAAATAATAGAACAAAGAGAAATGAAAATATATTGTGTCCAGGTTAGAATATCTCTGAGAAAAGACAACTCAAATTCTCACATATTATACAGTAAATTATAAGGTAATGATGTTCTGTCATGTGAATATCCATTCCTATTGTAATTCATATGATTTGTGAGTTGGTGGAGTGTGAAGCTGGTATTGAAAGCAAGATCAGTGAGGAATTTAGATTAAATGTGCTGAATTTACAGAATTTACACCACTTGGATACTAAAAATTGTCAGGTATTCTGTCTCACTAAAACTTACGGGAGAAAGAGGCAAATTCTTTCTAAAACAGCAGTTCTCATGTGATGGTCTAGGAACAAGCACTTTTCTGAACATTTGGCTTGGTAGGATAGAACGAACATACTACAGAGGGCAATATCCCAAAGGGATATTGCAAGAACATTGATATATTAGGTTATTTCTCTTTTTAAGTGAGTCTTCAGAGTGGGACATTTGGAGAACCACTGACCATAAAAATTGTATTCCAAGATCTTAGAAAAAGATCCCAAGTATCTGCTTTACGTTCCTATCAATA